>BQNB010027872.1:2743-48957 GCA_026074375.1 Tanacetum coccineum
AGAGATTTCAAGAGGTGAAGTTGGCAAGGATTTATAGTGATGAGATAATAGCAAGGAATGGAATTCTGGTGACGATCAACTCAGATTTAGATGGATGATTTACCATGTGGTTTTGGCAGACGCTACAGAAAGTGTGAGTGACGCGATTAGATTTAAGTACTGCTTAGCATCCTCAAGAGGATGGATAAAGTGAATGTATGAGTCAGACTTTAGAGGATATGCTAAGGGCATGTGTGATTGATTTTGGTGGTAGTCGGGATGTTCATCTACCATTGGCTGAATTTTCATACAACAATAGCTATCGTTCGAGCATAAGATGTGCTCCGTTTGAAGCATTGTATGGAAGGAAGTGTAGGTCGCCTGTATTATGGGTTGAGGTTGGGGAAAGTAGTTTGATTGGACCTGAGTTGGTCCAAGAGACGACTGATAAAGTGGTGTTGATAAAAGAGAAGTTCAAAGCGACGAGAGACCGTCAAAAGAGTTATGCTGATAATAGTCGCAAACCTTTAGAGTTTAAGGTTAGAAATCATGAATTGTTAAAGGTGGCGTCATAGAAGGGCATAGTTCGAAAGATAAGTTAGTATCGAGGTGTGATCCTTAAAAGGATTGGTCCTGTAGTCTATCGGTTGAGATTGCCTGAAGAATTGAGTGGAGTACATGACACGTTTCATGTGTCAAACCTAAAGAAGTGTTTGGCGGATGCTAGTTTGCATGTGCCATTGGACGAGATTAAGGATGACAAAACTCTTCGTTTTGTTGAGGAACCTGTAGAGATTAGTGACTGTGAAGTTAAGAGGTTAAAATGTAGCAGAATGCTGGTAGTTAAGGTCCATTTGTGCTGGAAGCAAGGTCTTTAGGACTTTAGATAAACTGATGTATCCACACTTGTTCGTTGAGCAAGGGATCATTGGGAGTTTTAGTTAAATTTGGGTACGTAAGGTTTTTTGTAGACCTTAGTATGCCCTTAGATGTGTTTGTGTTATTTTGGTTAAAGTTATTTTATGAATAAGCTCAAAGTCGAGCTGATTCTTCAAAAACATTGGGCTTTGTAACGACTTATAACTTGGTTTTAAGACAGTTCTTCTTTGATGAGTTGCGAGACCGGGTTGTAAATGACGTTGTAACGCAACTTAAGGTTTTTTACGAGTCTCCTTAATGATGGGCGAGGTTCAGGTAGTTGGATGTTTTTTTTCGTTCAGAGCGGTTATGCTGCTATGCGTACCCTTTTGTGGGCAGGCAAAATTATTGACAGTAAGATACTTGTAAAAGTTCGTTGGAATTCTAAGCGTGGTCCTGAGTTCACTTAGGAGCGCAAAGATTATATTAAGTCTAAGTATCCTCAGTTGTTTATTGGTCGAGCTAATGAATCGGCTAGTTAAATCTCGGGACGAGATTTCCTAAAGGAGGGGATACTGTGATAATCATGACTTGAGCAGGTTAGTCAAACTGTTAGCGTTGACTTATGTATCTGTTGCAAGGTATGGTGTATGTGATTATATGAGTTTATGTGTGTTTATATGTGTTTATGTAGGAATTGGTAATCAATCTAGTGAGTGTGATCATCTCAATGAGATTGGAATGGTGGAGAATTTGGTTGAATTCCTTTCGTTCACTTTTGGTGACAAAGAAATAATTTTGGTGATTTAAACATTTTCGTGATTTATCGTGTATGTATTATTACGTATATGTAATTATGTGATAGTAATATTAGAATTTTATGGGTTTTAATAGTTAGAATAAGAAAGAAATGTAAATTTCTATTTTTTGAAAGTTAGGTTTAATGAAAATGAAACGTAGTTTATTTTAAAAGTCTAGTAAATTGCGTTTATGCGAAACGGTATGCGCAAATAAGCTTAGATTTTTATAAAAACTTAGGGTAATGTTAGTAAATATGTAATTAATAAATAAATAAATAAAAATAAAAATATATATATAAATAGGGTGTAGGCCGGCTAGGAAAGAAAAAAAAGAAAAAAATAAAGCCCAATCCTACTACAACTCTAATTAGGAAATTATCTACACTATATATATAAAATAAAAGAACCCAAAAACGAAATTTCCTCCTCCCTATTGAAGGTTCGGTCGACCACAAGAAGAAAAGAAGAAAAAAATTAGGGTTTTGTTCTTATGAAGAGAAATAAAGGTTTAGATATATTTTAATTAATCTTTTGTTAATTATAAATCTTTAATCATGTAATAATTATTATGATGGAATTAGGGTTTTATAAAATCTGTAAATTAATGAGGTTTAATCATATTGTAATAATTAGGGTTTAATTAGGATCATATGGGTGTATTCGTTAGGGTTTAGATCGCGTTAAAACTTGATTTAGATTAGGGCAGAATTTAGGGCTGTATTGTTCGGCTGATATCTCAATGATGGGAAAAGATTTTGTTAAGTTTACAGTGTCTATGATGTAGCTCAGAGAGTCTAGTTTCCATAACATCAGGCTTCGAAAGTTTTTAAGGTTGGGAAGTCATTCAAATGTTGGTTACGAGAAAAGTTGTCAAAGCAGTAAATTCGGGTCAAATTTAGGTCAGATTACGAGGTGTAAAACCCCCACTTAAAATTTGAATTAGGATTAGTCAACCTACAGGAGTTTATCTCTATGTGTCTATTAAAAATCCCCCAAAGGAGAGCTTCTGATTTGGAGTCTAAGTCTGGTTTTTAGGTCCAAACATTTTAGTGTGCGATCAGATCCGAAACTGAGTAGTTAAAAGTTTGATTTTATTTGGGGCACTTAAGAGTGGAAATAAATTAGAGGAAAATCATGGAGTTAGTAGACTCATGGTATTGAACCTGTGATTTTTGGTAAAATTTATAAAGTTCAGTAGGTATGGTTTAGAAAATGGTAAAGTGAGGTCAAAATTCTGCGTTTTCGGGTAAATTGTAAGACTATGGAAAAGTGTGTAAACATGTTGGTTAAGGTTAGGCATGGTGTCATGGTAACCCATGAGGGTAATTAAACACCTTATACATCTATCATATGATTGTTACAAGGGCATAAGAAATTGGCTTGGTCGCATGTAACACGTGTTTGTTTTGATTGTTTATATTTGTGCTAGTGTTTGTGGAAGCTGCAAAGCATCAGGTGAGTTTCATAGCCCATTTTTTTTATGTTTTCTTGGGGTGAAAATGATGCTATGAGTATTAAATGTTTTAGTTACTATGATAATGTGTTTTAAATGAGGCATGGGCAATACGTAACTATTGTATGTTATGTGCTACTTGCTATTGTGATATAGATTGTTGTGCTTGAGCGTGACCGTCTCAAGGCATTGGTGGATTGTTAGTAGTGAGTGTGACCGTCTCATTGTTGTGGATTGTTAGTAGTGAGCGTGATCATCTCATTGCTGTGGATTATTGATAGTGAGCGTGATCGTCTCATTGTTGTGGATCGTGGGACACGTTCCATTCCCTTGTTTGTGGATCGTGGGACACGTTCCGTTCCCTTGTTTGTTGTGCTTGAGCGTGACCGTCTCAAGGCATTGTTGGATTGTTAGTGGTGAGCGTGACCGTCTCATTGCATGTGTATGTTGTTGGAAAGTCTTCGCTTACTTTGTGGGTAAGATCCTTGGAGGTGATCAACTCCTTGTGATATTGTGTGGATTCGGTACCAAGAGTCTGGAATTAGGGACATCATTCCTCTCCATGACTATGTTGTTTGTGGATTGTGGGACACGTTCTGTTCCCTTGTTTGTGATGTTGAGTGTGACCGTCTTAACATGGTTTGATGTGATTGCATGTTAGCTTGTATGATAGTTCGTTGTATGTCCTGCTATGCTATGTATTGTTATGACACTTTGTGTCTTCTTTGCTTTACTTTAGTATTCATTTTAGTAATTCTTTTATAGACACCATTGTGTTGTGATGATTATCCATTCTTGGTTTACGAATCGCGTTCCGCCTTGGCGGGGTTTTTTTTTTTAGGTATTTGTGGACATATTACGTGTTTACGTTTAATTTTAATTGAACGTTTTTTATATTTTGTGATTATACAAAATGTAACGATTGTGAAAATTATTATAAAGTTTTTATTCATTAATATTTTGTCATCAATCTTTACCTATTTTTTGATGTTTACAAAAATTTAAACTCATTTAAAAGTTAAAATTTATTTTTTAAAAACAAGTTTTTAGTTGTGTTTCATCGGCATTTCTCCCCTTTTTGTCAGAATCAATAGACATCGTCAGAATTGCATAGTCTAGATCTACACCGGGAATGATTGCTCCCCTTTGATGTGTGCTCCCCCTCATTCGAGGGCACCAAGGGATCGAGCTATGGTTTCTTGGCTACAAAAACGAGTTAGAACAATACAAAAATTTCTAACATGTAGCAAGAAGAAAGGAAAAATATAACAAGTGCAAGCAAACATCAAAGCAAAATATGCTTTATTTATTTTAGGACATGTGTTGTGAATAACAACAAGCATACATAAATAGAAAAAAAATATGCTTTAGAAGCATATTTAGTAATCATAAAAGAAATTCCTTATATAGCCATAGAAGGATTTTAATTGGTGTCTTTGTCTTAAGAATCACTACAATGGGTTTTGACGATTATTTGTAGGCATATTACGAAGTTAGTTGGTTGTTGATGGAGAGTTTAGAGCGGAGGCGGTTGTGAAAGGGTAATCTCTTTGAACTCTAAGAGGTGGATGTGGTCGAGTGAGGAGGAATTCAATCCAATTGATATCCTTACTTAAAGCAAGGAATTGTTTTTGGGTGAAGATGCAACAAGGGCAATACCCAACATGGGTTTCAACTTGGTTCATGTTGAGAGTGTGTAGTAGGTTTGGATAGTAAAGTGATAAGGGAATGTTGTTTTGTTGTTGAGAGAGATACATGGCTAAGAGGTTTGATAGGTCTTGTAGTTGATTAATGTCATCAACTAGGCTTTCTCTACTTGGAGATGGAGGCGATTTGTGTTGAGTTTGGTTGTCACTTTGAGGTGGAACTTGAGTGTGAGTTTTATGTAAGTTGATGGGTGAGATGGGAAGTAGAGGATGCGAGACGACTTGTTGTGATGTGGGAGTGTCCATAATGTAAGGAGTTTGGTTGTCACTTTGAGATGAAGTTTGAGTATGAGTAACATGTGAATTGATGGGTGAGATGGGAAATGGAGGATGTGAGACACCTTGTGGTGATGTGGTAGTGTTCTTGATGTAAGGATTTGGTAATGCTTGATTGGGGTGATTGTTTTCTTGATATGGTTGATGATGAGGAGTGAGTGGTTTTGGCATTGGTGTAGGTAAGTTTACATTGAGCCTATTGGATGTGTTACAAGGGTTTAGTTTCTTCCTCCAAATGGGTTTCACACTCATTTTGGCTACCTTTGATGGTTTGGATGTGGGTTTGTTAGGAGATGTCATTGGTGTGGATGATTGTGATGATGATGGATGATAATGTATTTATAGTGGAGGAAAGGTTTAAATTGGGAAAAAAAAAATGAACATTTAAAGGATCAAATCCAAGAAATGTTTGTGAATTTAGGGAAACAGTAGCTAAGTCTAAAGGACATTTGGTTAAAGGGAGGTGAAAATGCAGTTTTACCCGTGTTTGCCTAGGCCGGTCCCCTTAATTAGGGGTCGATCCCCTTAAAATTAAGGGGCCCGCCCTTTATGAATTAAGGGGGCCGCCAACTAGCATTTCCTAGATTTCCCAAAATTTGATTTTTTTTAAAATTTTGTGTGAGGGTTTCTGTTTTGTTGGTTAATTTGCAGCAAGTCCATCATTTTATGGCAATTAAGACTTTTAGCAAGTAATCATGCAAATACCTAGTTTGAACAAGTATAAATTAGAACTATTTCACATAATGTTTGGCAAACAAAATCGTGTGAACATAAACTAAAACTATATGAGCAACATATAAGAATTTTCACAAGTTTAATTAGTGTTGTTGTAAAATTATGGCTTTTACTAAGTGAGCATGCAAAGGCCTAATTTATACTAAGAACAAAATCATTTCATATAGCAAGTAGCAATCAATTATCTATATTTGTAATTGAGGATATTCCAAAGAAGCAATTAAAGGATAATAATCATATGATGTCAAATCTATTAGGTTGTAGTATAATAGAAAGATATGTTTATTGGAAAATAGGTTCTCTATATATCAAATGGATTTATGTTGAAATCCTTAGTGTGTGCTAAATGCATCAAATTGTGGATGTATAAGAATTATTTCGCTCAATAAACGTAAATCCTAAGAAAAGTTCTGTATCCTTGATTCATCACAGAGTGTCGGGGGGAAAAAAATATTTATTTTAGTTTATATACTTAGACCAAACACGTTAGAGGTTCTTTACAATAAAAAATCGTTTTTCGCATATCTCACTATTGTATTTTTAAAATAGATTTTCATATACTCTAGTTCGTGAGAAGGATTTAGAGAAATTGATTGGCGAGAGTGGAGAGAAGCGAGATTTAAGATACCTTAGGGATGTTAATTGATTTAGTGAGAGGAGATATCGACGGCGGTTGCTTTCCGGCTTTTTATCACAATAGATGTTGTCGATTGACTTCTTGTCGATTGACCTAGAGTATTTTGGATAATTGGATGATTTGATGTTTTGATTTGAGGGTTATGGTGAAGGATTTTGATGTGGTTTTTGGTGCATAAGAATTACCAATGTGAGTTCTTGAGAGTATTTTTCTTCCCTTTTAGTTCGTGCTATTCGGACATAAATTTTGGGAATAAAGGGAAAAAAAAAATAGAAGATGGAATAAAGACGAAGCGATGAGCTTGACAATGTCAAGACGAATGATGGTTAGCATACAACGAACTTCATCCACGAAGTTATGTAGCTTTTCTCGAGTATTGTGAATGTTCATAAAACAATCACACGACGAGGTATGAGGTTATCTTAAAGGTAGTAGCGGAAAAGGTAGACGGAAAATATTAACCATCTATTTAATAATAGAGGCATAATTAAGGTTTTTGTGAAACGAGTTTGGAAATAAATTAAGAGTGACATTTTAGTTTGCATTTCGCGAATTAATGATACTTAAATATTTCGGATGATATATTAAGTTGTCAAGATTTTATCCGAAATTTTTTTTTTAGTAACAAGACTCTTATATAGATAATGACACGTTTACGAACTTTTTGATAGATTTTAATTAGTTTTCTATCCTAAGATCGATGGGCAAGTTTGATCCTTATGGTGATAAAACATCATGACATTCCTAAGGGGATGAAAAGACTAACGGAAGTGAAAGTACTTAGTTTTAGGATGTGTATATAAGAGAAGCTACAAATCACTTGTGTAGAAACTTGTAAGATCTTTGTCACACGACGGTTGATGTTAGCTTTTAGATTTTGAAAAAGCGTTTTAACATATGTTTTTAAAAGGCTTGAATAAGAATTTTTGAATATGACCTTTAACGTTTGCGATTGTATGTTAAAGATACTTGAATATTTCAGATGAAATATTTAAGTTGTCAATCCTACCTTGAGGAGTATTAGATTTGAATCTAACTTTTCCTTGACGAAAAAAAGATCATTTGGAAGTGAGCGAGAAAAGATAAAAGAGAGAGTGATGTTGTTTGGTAGAAAATTGACGCTGCAGGCTTTGTTTCTGTTTGGATTTTTGGATAGGGCGGTCCCCTTAATTATTTAAGGGGCCCACCCTTTTTACAACGCCGGTCCCCTTAAAATTAAGGGGGCCGCCATCTGAACAAAAAAAAATTATTTTTCGATTATTGGCTGAATTAATTTAAAGTCTACATATTAGTTTTAATATATATTATTATCGGAGATATGATATACTGTCATTGATGTTTCAATGATAAGGTATGATTATTGATTTTTAATTAACTTTTCGTTAAATAAAAATTTCTTGGATTATTTCTGATGAGTAATAAAGACTCAATTAGAAGTGATGACTTAGAGCTAGACTTCTTGCGAAGAGGAAGAATTAATTTCTTCGGATGAAAAAATTAATTGACTTGATTTGAAGTGAGTCCAGAGTGGATAACGAAGATAATGAAATAATAGGACGAATATTGAGAATTTCGACAAGACGATTCCGATAGACGTAGATGATGTTAGACACGTAGCCGAGACGAACGTCGAGGTCGAAGGGAGTTTGTTTCATCCATAGTGTTTTGATGATCTTCGCGAGACTAACTTCTTCTATGTAAATTGTTATACCCAATAGCTCACTCTTCTTCCATCTACGTGCTAGCGCGCGCGTTTACGTGGAGTCATAAAAGATTTCCATTTCATAAAAAGTATGTCGATAGACTTTGAGAAAGAATAGTTAATACTGAACTAGTTCTTTAATCTAGAAGCCCTATAAAATGGATATTCTAGTGATATAATATATTTTAAGACTAAAAATTATACTAATATTCATGGCATTCACATAAATTCTTCTTATGACCTATATTTACGAGATTGGAAAGTAAGGACAGTTACCTTAGACTTTAAATGGTTTCTTCAATGTCCTCAAGTTAGAAGCTTAGGATATGGATTAATGGGAAATCATTATCATGAACTCTTCAATCCATTTGTCGAAAGACAAGGAATGTTTGTAGATGTCGAAAATTCAAAGATTGAGACGACTTAGCCATTTGGTCCCCATCGTTTCATGTATCCAAAATTATTGTTTCCACAAATGTTTTTCATTTGATTCGGACACATGCATGATGAACATCTTCCACATTGAGTGAAGCTTGGTTGATGTGGATGATTCCACATTGCGTGATTAGTGTTAGGGTAATTTGTCTACGTGGTCCTCTTATAGGTTGAGGTATTTTAGACCGAGGATTAAGGACTATTAGTTCTTCTCGGGGAGGAGTTTTAGACCTCATTTTGGGTTTAATAAATCTAACTCCGGGTTTTGAAGAAGGTTTATAAAAATATTTTACCTCGTCATCACTCGCAATCGGAATTTTAGTATTGTTAATAAGTATGAATTTTTGTTTTGAAAATGAGTTTGATTCTACCAAATTTTCTTTTGACTCGATCTCTTGTGCTTTTACAAATTTTACTTGTTTGGTTTCACTAGAAGATCCTTTGGTAAAATTAAATCTCATAGACCGAGGTTTTATTACGGGTGGGTTTTTGTGAAACTTTATTATTTTCTTAAGTGATGGGATACTATTATAAAATTGATTTAGCCTAGATATTTCTTCCTTAAGTTTTTCACATTTTAAAACCAAGGTCTTGGCATATTTTGCATTCATCACTTACTTCCTTTTCTTTTTCTATTCTAGAATTTTATCTATTAGTTATAGTACCCCCTTCATTTTCTAATTGAATTCTAGCTTGTTTTAGAGGGGGTCCTTTTATTTTTAGCCATGACTTTTAGTCCTACTTGCATATGTCGCGACTATATCACTATCTTAGTCTTTGTCGTCTAATGCTGATTGGTCTTTACGAAGTATTCGATTTCGGAAGAGTATCTCATTTGTTGATTTAGCCATAAGATACTTTTCATATTTGTGCTTCTTCTCTTCATATACGGTGCTTATCACTCAAAGATCTCCAACAAAAGCTCTTTGATTATAGATTCTCAACGCTTTTGGACATTTACCAATGAGATGATTTGGATCACCGCATTTAAAACATTTCCTTTCGCTTTTGCCATTTTTGTCATTCTTATATTTTTGGAATGACCTTCTTTGCATAGTCGGGTTTGTCGTTACAAAACTACCTCGTCTTTTGAAAATTTCTTGTAGTTTCTTACGGCCACTGGCGTATTCTTCGTCTTCACTATCGGAAACTTGGCTATTTTCATCAATAGATTCCTTTTCTAGCCTTCAAACGCAATTGATCTATTTTTGTTATCTTGTGCTTTTGACCGTTAGAATCTTTCTCTTATCATTTCTTCATGAACTTTCAAATTTCCAATGAGTTCATCAAGTGGTAGAGTTTTTAGATTCTTTGATTCTTCAATAGCCGTAACTTTTGCGCGCCATTTAGGATGAAGAGCCCTAAGAAAAATTTTTAACACAATTCTTGCTAGAAAAACTTTCTCAAGTGCTTTGAGTAGTAATAATAGGGTTAAATTTAGAAAAGGCATTATATAAATTGATTTCCTCTTTGAACATCCTTAATATTGTTTCATATTGTTTGAACAAGAATATCTATTTTTATTATTCTTGTACTTGTTTATTGACATTCGATTGATTTAACTTGTAAAGAATTCCAAATTATCTTTTGCGGTTTTCACACATAAAAATTCTTTCGTATTATTTACGTGGCAAAGCATTTAAATTACCATTTAGCTAATTATTTTTAGAAGGTTTTTTTAAAATCATCGTTTTATGTTTATCAAATGGTTCTATTTCATCTTTTAGTTCGGGATTATTTTGAAAGGGATGGGGATATCCCATTGGTTAATCAATATGCAAAAGATTCTTAGATTCTTTTGACTTTCACATAAGTTTCGAATTTATTTTTCCAATAAATAAATTCATCACTTTCAAATAGTGGTGGTCTTTGCATAGATTGCCCTTCTAAATATTTTTCTGATTCCATAGATCGATTCAAGTTTTAAAATACAATTTATTTTAAAATTCTTGTTTAGCATGACTCTTGATACCAATTGTGGAATACTAGAAGGGGGGTTGAATAGTTTACCGCTTTTTAATTGATGGTTTTAAAGTGTTTGTAAAAATTCTAGATTCGACTTTTTATAAATTCAATGCTTGCACAATATGAACAATATAAGTATATGAAATGATAAAGTAAGACAAGAGATAAGAGTAAGAACAATCAAACCCCAACGCGAGGATTTATAGTGGTTCGGTAACAAAGCACCTCTTCGCCCTACTCCACTCCCCGTGTCACACCCCGCCAAGGCGGAAACGCGAGGCCTGAGGCGCGGTAACAAGAATGGATATTCATCACCAACACATCGGTGTCTATAGCTTTGATACCAATCTGTCACACCCCGCCAAGGCGGAAACACGAGGCGTAACGTCATGGATATCATCACAACACAATGGTGTCAACAATAGAGAAACACTAAAATGCATAACCAAGTCATAAAGACACAATGTGTCATGACAATATCGAAAACCAAATGAACGACATTTTGTATTAATGAAAAAGAGTTTCACCAATACAAGGACAATACTTCATGAACCTAATAAAATCAAATAACATTCAACAAAATCCAGGCGACAAACATAAACAAACTCAGGAGCGAACTCCAATGCAATCCTAGC
Organism: Tanacetum coccineum; assembly: GCA_026074375.1. Classification (NCBI taxonomy): domain Eukaryota; kingdom Viridiplantae; phylum Streptophyta; class Magnoliopsida; order Asterales; family Asteraceae; genus Tanacetum; species Tanacetum coccineum. The sequence goes on from BQNB010027872.1 coordinate 13,925, forward strand.
GGTCACTCTAGCCACTTCTCATAACCTCAATATTCTCACGAAGCTCACCTGAAAATGATGCTTAAAAACGTCAACACAATGGTTGGTGAGAGTCATAGGTTTGAGACACGCAAAACAAACCTTTAAATCCAATTACTGTGATAAATAAAACATAACATAGCAGGACATACAACGTACTATCATACAAGCTAACATGCAATCACATCAATACACATTGAGACGTTCACGCTCAATCCTCACACCAAAGATAACAACAATGAGACGATTACGCTCACTGAAACAACTCACAGTAATAACACGATCACGCTTACTACCAAACAAATCCATAAACGCCATGAGACGATCACGCTCAAGCACAACAATTCATACCATAAAAGCAAGTAGCACATAACATACAATAGTCACGTATAGCCCATGCATAATTTAAACCACATTATTACAGTAACTAAAACATTTCAAAACCTCTTTGCATCATTTTCACCCCAAGAAAACATAAGAAAAAGGGGCTATAAAACTTATCTGATGCTTAGCTTCCCAAAAGATTCCAACAAAATCTCCACAAACACTTCACGGACAATCTAAACAATTAAGCACACAATAAGCTACCATCAATTAGGCATTCAACCCAATATGATGTAACCTCAACTATGATGGATATCTAAGCTATCTACCGTAGCTCTATACTTGATTTAAACCTTTTCCAACTCCTACATATGCTATTTACACTTCAATGCTACACTTTATATTTTCTGGTTTTGAGCAGAAATTTATACTCACTTACACGTCCTAAACGCACCACTTAAACACTCCCATAATTCAAACCAAAATTAATCATGCTACATATATGTCCTATGAACCTCTCATAGCTCTCTCAAAGTCATTACCCTTTTACAAAACCCCTTAGAAATTCATTAATCCAAAGTCTCCAAAATTCGTCAAGAATCTGACCTTCTAAAAGTATGGCACTAGCTGACCACTTAAGACCTCCTTTCAGGGATCACACACAATATATAAACTAATTTCCACGCGATTCTTAGCTTCTAACTAGATGTCTAAGTATTTTTAGAAAAATCAAATCCAAAACTGAAATTCGTTACTGTTTTACACACAGATTTTGTAACGCCATTTTGACCCACTTCCCGACCATAAAAACTTACGAGGCCAACTTTTCTGGAAAGTAGACTCTCTAAGGTTATCTTTAGTATGTTGTAAATTATTTATTGGATTATTTATGATTGAGTTATGCTCGTTACAAAACTGCCTAACTTTCTGCAGTGAATTAAACAATTAATTTGGGCGATATAAACCCTAATGCATAATCAAAACACGTAACCCATTAAACTAATGATCAACCAATCATCATTAAACTATAACTTCCAGAAAATTAAAACCCTAATCCATCAAGTTTAAATTACATTAATTGAAAATTAAATAATTAGAATTTAACAAAGATTAAAAAATACCTTAACCAAGAACCCTAAAATTTTCTCTTCTTCTTCTCTTAGAAAATTTGGTCGAACAAATGAGGGTCTAGGGATCCTTTGTTTTTGTATTTTATAAGGCCTCCTAAGAGATTAGATAAGCTCTATTTAGAATTTGTTTTCTGATAAACTCTTTTTTTTCTTTCTTTCTTTTTTCTTTTATTCGCTAGGTTAGGTCCAGTTTATTTATTTTTTTCTATTTATTAATTACACAATTACTTGTATTTTCTTAAATTTTCATAAAAACCTTAATTAATTTGACTATACCTTTTTGCTTAAACGAAATTCACTAGACTTTTAAAAATAACTTTTAACTTTTCATTTTCAACCCAACTTTTCTAAAATAGAAATTTTACATTCTTCTTAACTTACCACTTAATATCTAAACCTATCGTAGACTACTAACACAAAAATACATATACGTAAAAACACTTACACAATAAATACAGAAACGCTCAAATCTCAATAATCATTTCCTTGTCACTCAAAAGTGAACGAAATAAACTTAACCAACTTCACCGCCATTCCAATATCATTGAAATGATCACACTTAATAAATTGATTACCAATACCTCATAAACACATATAAACACACATAAACAAATAAAATCACATAAATCATACATTGCAACAAGCACCTAAGTCAACACTAACGGTTTGACTAACCTGCTCAAGCCATGGTTGTCACAAAACTCAAGCCCAAGACCAAAATTTATGCTTATAAACAATACTAAAATACCCATTGCAAGCGACGACGAAGTAAAACGTTTTTATAAACCTTCTTTAAAACCCGAAGTTGGATTTACTAAGCCTAAAGCTAGATCTAAGACTCCTCCTCCAAAAAGAACTAATAACTCTCACCCTCGGTCTAAAACACCACAACCTATGAGAGATCAAGGTAGAAAAAATTACCTTAATAATAATCATTCAATGTGGAATTATTCACAACAACCAAACTTCTCTCCGTGGGGAATATGTCCACCCTATATGTATCCGAATCAAATGCAACATATGCAAATATGTTCGGGACTAACAATTTTGGACCCATGAGACATTGGGGACCAAGTGGTTGAGTCGTTACAACATTTTAGTGGAGTTGTTCATGAACATTTCTTGGAATCCGACGAGTGAATACATTCTTAAAATCTTATGACGGGTTTACCAAAAGCTTCTCCTTCAAAGCTTGCTCACTTGAAGATGTTGAAGAAAATAGTTTGTAGGCAAAGGTATGTCTTCTTTTCAAACTCCTTAGAATTTAGATTATGTGTTAAATATTAAATGACGATATATTATTATGCTACATGTAGTATATGCTAAACAAATAAATTATAGTTAATAGAATACAATTTAAGCTTGTGAAAATAGTGTAGTCACTAGAAATGCCATTTGTTGGTTTTCTATAATTAAGAGAATTTGTTCATTATGAACTCATCTCTCACGTAGTTGAATTAGGATTCTCTACGTACCTCTATAAAATGGAAATCTTCTATGTCCACTAGTAGCGAACTCACGTAGATGAAGAAAAGTGAGTTAGTGGGAAATTATCAACATAGAAGTAGGATTAGTTTTACATCTTACGCCGGAAAGGCATGACATCAAAACACTATGGATGAAACAAACTTCCTTCGACTAGGACGTCTGCCTCGTCTACACGTCTACAATAAACTACGTCTACCAGAATCCTCTCATCAAGCTCTAACTCCATTCTATTACTCGATCGTCACACATTTATCATTTCTCAAATACTCCAAATCGTGACTATTAATTATTTCATCCGAATCAATTAATTTATTCAATTGACAAGATGTTGATTGAAAACATCACTAAATCCTCGTTAAATCTTCTCTCGGCTTGACAACTTGATTATTTCATCCGAAGTAATCAAAGTATGTTTAATTAATGAAAGGTTAATTAAAATGTCAATTAAATTTCGTCAATCATCTCTAAACCACCTCTCGATCCAAATATCTTGACAACTTAATTGTTTCATTGGAAATTATTTAAGTTTACTTAACTTAACGAAAAGTTAATTAAAATTGTCAAGTATTTTTCTATCGTCTTCAACTTCATTCATCCGAAAACTAGATTATATAAAATAATATTACTAGTAGCTCCCGACGTATTATGATAATTGTTTATTTACAAAACTAGTTAAAATCGAAAAACGAATTTTTTTTCAGATAGGCGGCCCCCTTATAATTAAAGGGACCGACCGTGTTAATGTAGGCGGCCCCCTTATATTTAAGGGGACCGGCCTATTTAATTCGCCAAACATTCCACTTTTTCTACAAAACACAATACCAAACACCCATTTTCGTTCATCCCTCTCCCCTCAGCCACTGTGACGAAAACACTCACCCAAAACCACTAAAATTCAAACCTTCAAACACACATTCGATCAAAATTCGCAAGGGGCAAACACCAACAACAAGATTAACAACCTCTATTGTAAGATTTCCTATACTTTTCTTTTTCAATTTCATCCAATTTTGCTCTTAATCAAAATTGGGTATTTTTCATAATTTTTGTATCTTTTATATTTTTATGATTAGGTCTAGGAAATCCATATGATTCTCGTAGTCATAGGAATTCAAAAATTTTAATAGGATTGAGTCACAATTTTTTTGAGGTTTGAAAATTTATAAAAATATATACATCTTTTTCGAAAAAAAATTTGAATTTTCAAAACAAAATTTTATACATTATTGATTCATGCCAAAAACACATTAAAATGATTATACATTGACTATCGAAACATACATATCTAAATGCTTATTTTTTGAATCAATGGATAAAGTTTTATAAAAATAAAGGGGTGTTTGGTTCGTTTCTTAGGATTGATTTTTAGAGTCGAAATGACCATCACTATATTTTTGTCACTTGTATAAACACATAACTAACTTGTATAAGTCATCAAGATATATAATTCATATATATATTGATACATTTTATAAAAAGTATAAAATAAAGGGGCGTTTGGTTTAACGTTTTAAAACATAGTCTTGAGTCAAAACAAACACCATTTAATTCTCGTCAAGTCAAAAATAATGAACTTATATTTGTCAACAAAATATACAACTTAACGTATATCTTTCGACAATTTTAGTCAAGTCTTGTATTGATAAGGGAGTGTTTGGGTCATTTCCTAGATGTTGAAATATATAATTAATATATATTCTTCGACACCCTAGATTAAATCAAAAAATAAATTAAGGAACATATGGATTGCTTTTTAGGTTTTTATTCTTAGAGTCAAAGTAATCCTTGTCCCACATTTGTCATTTTTCAAAACTTTACTTTTCTTATTTTTTATTCTTTTAATAATTTATTTCGTTGTTATCTTGTTTAGGTGATAAACATGCCTCGAGCAAGAGTTGGTGATACCTCTCTTACACATTCTTACATTTCCAAAGTATCCCAAACACCCGGTATCTCTCCTACTATCACACACTTCTACAAACCTATCAAAGATCGATGTATTCATGTGGGCTGAGTTGTTGATTCAACTTTACTTACACATTTGATCACAGTGATGTTGTTTTTACTAACATAGTTCAATTGTATCTCTACTAAATTAAATGAGAATTGTCCCTCATTTTATTTCTGGACTTTTATTGTCAAGTCACTATTCAAAGAGATTGACTCCGGGTCATTCTTATTATCCTTCATAATTCAAAACGAATTCATCTACTCTCTCCCTCTAACAATTGGTCAAATCCTCCATAATTACATTCAATGGCCAAGTAGTATTCATTAAACGAATGGGATCTTAGTTCTCTTGCATACTCTCAAGAAACCGAAGGACCATATCATACCAACCTTCCTACTCCTGAAGAAATTCATCAATTTCAATGTGTTGACCCTAACCGCACCATCAAAAACAAAAATGTCATTCTTTCACCAAATCAAGTTCTAACCAAAGAACTTAGACAAGACTTAAAAATATGGAACAAAATCATTTATGAGAATTGTGTTAGGATAAAGAGGACACATGGGACCATCTCCCGGCTTGCCTTTGCTCATATATTATATGTATTCTAGACGGAGCAACAATATTATCTTGCCTTTTTCTTTGTCAAAAAGAATTGAAAGGGTGCACGGTGCAACTTCCTAAAGCCCATTCTTCCCCCCCTTATGGTATTTTCTTGACACGTCTCTTTCGACATGTTATGGAACACTACCTTCACCTTGACAATGGCATTTACAATGCTGTTGATCGTGTCATGCGTCCACTCGCTTTAAAACAAACCCGTCGACCCCGAAGTGATCGTGGAAAAGGCCATTACTCCATCTCATCAACTTCCGCCCATCATAACCGTGGATCTTCATCTTGCCAAGGAGATGATGATGAGGATGATGGTGCTTCTTGTGCTTGTAACCCATCTCCTACAACCTACCCTAAACACTCTCAAACCACTAGACAATACGACATTCCCACTTCTTCTAAACAAGATGATGATCTTCTCTTCGAGCGACAAACTGAATTGCTCAATCAAACGCAAGAAATCCATAAAGAAGTTAGAGGTGGATTCAAATCATTCGGCAAGGCATTGCGAGGAGTCTTCGGCAAGAAAAAGAAGTGAAGATGTTGAGTGGTGACTTGCTTGGTAGAATAATTGGTTTAGGACCTTGTGTGAACTTATGTTTATGTTTAATTAATTGTGTGATGACAACTCCGCTTTAACTCGGAAGACTTGAACTTGTTTAGCTTGGTTAGGACCTCTAATCATTAAGAATTATTAGTATGCTCTTATAATTATGCATCCTTGTTTTATATATTTTCTTTTGTTGTTGCAAACATACATGATATACTTGATTTCATGCATATATATATTCACATGGGACTTGCTGCAAATTGACCACCAAAACACAACCTTTCTCAATTTTTTTTTACAAAAATCAAATTTTTGGTCGTCTGAAAAACATCAGATGGACGCCCCCCCCCCCTATTAATTCATAAGGGCGGTCCCCTTAAAGATAAAGGGGCCGACACCATAATTAAGGGAACCGGCCACCTGCTTCACGGATTTTATTGTTTCTTTATGCTTTTTGACTCTCTTTTACCTAGCCTCAGCTATCCTTACCCAGAAAGCTCGAACACATTTTGGAAATTCCTAAACTAATTCAAATTAATTCCATTTATAAACCATTTTCTTCTAATAAATTCCCTCTAAATGCATACCACCACTTCATCATCTTCATCATCCATTATCCACTACCATAAACCTCCATGGCATCCACCAAAGCTTCCACTTCCGAACCTTCCAAGAGACCAAAAATTAACATCATACCACCAAAATAATTTTTTTTTGAACGGCAACTTTATTAGAACAAAACACTAGCAAGGAGCTAGAGACAAAATTACAAAGAAATCAAATAGGGATGTTGCAACCAACTAACCCAACTAAAGTTACTTTTACATCTAGAACGACACCATGTGAAAGAACGCGACACTATATCATCAAAAAGAACATCTTTGCGGGGGACGAGAGACGAGAAGAGGACCTGATTTCGAAACCTCCAAATACTCCACCATGTTATGTAGAAAACTCCTTCAAGCAAATCTTTAACTTTAGGACTTAATCTGATAGTATTGAACCAATGAAGCCAATTGGAATACGAATCAATCGACGCCCATGCTATATTCCACCACCGGCAGACAAGCCTAACGATAAAAACAAATGCGCTAAGTCTTCATCTTCTGGTGGCAAATAGGAATGAAGGATCAAACAAAACACACGATGTTGCAGGTTTAATGAGTTGGTAAACGATTCAGATGACTTCAACGAAGACATTAAGTTTTATCGGCACATACTTAATCCATCTTGTAGCGATAGGGGCTTTTGGAAGAAAAACATCATCAAGAAGATTTCGCACGTCTTTGACACAAAAGACACCTTCCCCATTTAAATCCCAAACCCACCTATCCTCCAACGAAGACAAAATCGTCCCTTCTATGTACTCTTGTAGGAGAGATAATTGCGAACTTTCAGACCCACCTCTAACTGGACGACGAAGAGACGAAGTAACAGAAGACAGTTTCACAGCCACCGAACTATCTTTATTAGTTTCCAAAGCAAAAATGCGAGGAAACAAAACACACAAGGGATTATCGCCGATCCAAACCTCCTTCCAGAAATTAGTGCGCAACCCATTACCCACATGGATGCGACAATGGGATACCAAATCTACTCCTCGATCTTTAAGCGAATGAATTTCCCGAATAATGGAGAGCCAAGTCGAATACCGAAATGGGGATGAGGAAGGTAACTTGGAACCATGCATAGACAAGATCAAACGACACCACAGGGAATTGTCCCGAGAAATAAATCTCCAAACCCACTTGAAAAGGAGCGCCCTATTTAAAGCATACAAACTAGAGATACCTAACCCACCATTTTTCTTGGACGCGAGAGTCGTGGTCCATTTAATCCATGCTATTTTCCTCTCATTACATTGAGAACCATTAAAGAAGTTCCTTCGCAAGGACTCCATCGAATGAAGCACAGATTTGGGGGCTTTATAAATGGACAGATTATAGATAGGTGTCGACCCTAGAACCGATTTAAGGAGGGTAAGCCTCCCTCCTACCGAGAGGGTTTTGAGTTTCCAGTTGGAGAGCCGAGCCTTAAGCTTTCCTATGGTATCCTCCCAAGCCTGAGAAGTGGCACAAATACCACCAACCATCACCCCTAAATATTTAAACGGGGTTTTCATAGTCAAGCAACCTAGGTTCACAGCCGCATCTTTGACATACTCAGAACGAACCCCAACTCCAAGCAGATTACTCTTTTTAAGGTTGATCGAAAGACCAGACAATAAGGAAAAGCAATGGAGAATATTGGTATTACCAGGATATGGTTGGAAGGTGACCACTCGCCTATAAAGACCACATCGTCCGCATAAAAAAGGTGAGAAAGATTTAGAGTTGAATCAATTTTGATGCCCTTAAAAATCCCTGCCTCAATGGCCCTAGAAACCGAAAGGTGGAGGGACTCCATGACTAATAAAAAGAGATAAGGCGCGGATAAGGGGCTCTTGCCTACAAAACCGCAATAAAATTGGAATTCGGACGAAGGGCTACCATTGAGCAGAACCGAAGCCATACCAGAATGAAGACAACCACGAATCCACGAGCACCATTTAGGACCAAAACCAAAAGCAGTAAGCACATCTTCTAGAAAAATCTACTTATAGAGTCGTAAGCCTTAGCAAAGTCGACTTTAAACACCATAGCTTGTTGTTTCTTATGCTTACACCAGGAAAGAAGTTCATTAATGATAAAAGGGCCATCTAAAATCTGCCTATTGGGAAGAAACGCCGTTTGAACATCCGATATAAGCCCAGGAATGACCGACGAAAGCCGATTGGCTAAGATTTTAGTAACAACCTTATAAAGACTCCCAATCAAGCTAATAGGACGTAATAAATCGTTAACGAACTTAGGATCTTGATTTTTCGGGATGAGAGCAATGAACGAAGAGTTGCATCCTCTAGAAAAAGAGCTATGTTCGAAAAACCATTCCACCGCCTCATAAAAATCAGAACCTACGGTATCCCAGAATTTGCGAAAAAATTCAAACGAGAACCCATCAGGGCCCGGCGATTTGTTCTCACCACAGCCCCACACCGCATTACGCACTTCGTCTCTGGAAACCGGGCTCTCCAAATGTGGCATCTGATCAGGTTGCAATAATTAGGGAAAAGTATAATTAAGTTTATACCTAGTGTCGACTGGAGCTCGAAACCCGATTAGCAAAGTGAAGACGGAATTCTTCTTTAACACGACATGGGTCGTCCACCCAATCACCATCCACCATAACACCTTTAATGGCCAAATTCGCACGTTTACGATTGATGATTCCATGAAAGAACTTAGAATTTTCATCGCCCTCGATAGCCCCACCTGATCTTAAGCCTGTTGCCATATAATCACGTGCATTAGACAAAATTTATATCGTGCAAGTTTTCAAAATCTATAATAGTCTCTGGAGAATGACTTGTTGGATAACTCCTTTGATCTAAACTCTTTGTCAATATCTCGCCAAGATTGAAAGAGCTCCTCGAGGTGACCAGATTGCTTTTTACGATAATCATTAACCATAAACAGGATTTTCTTTTTAAGGATTTGCAATTTCTTCTTAAAAGAAACATCTTATTTCTTATCATACAATATCAATGTTATTCCACGTTTCCAAAACCATTTTATCGAAATCTTGAAAATTAAGCCAAGAGTGATAGACCCGAAAAGGAGAAGGCCCATAATCAAAAATCACTTCCCTAAGTAGGATAGGGCAATGATCCGAGAGATGTCTATCAAGGCAAATTCCCGATAGATGATGAAATACCAAGAGTAAGCCATCCGAAACTAAAAAAGGATCCAATTTACTCATTTTCTTGGCCGATTGAAGAGACCAAGTAAATGAGTAACCTTCCAACTGAATTTCGATTAGCCCTGAGTTAGAAATAAAACACTTGAATTCATTGGCACTTTGAGCATTAAACTCCGAACGAAACGATAATACACATTAACTTCATAGTGAAATCCCCCATGACCATTTAATGCCTAATTTCCCAACAGCCAATGAGATTTCGAAATGTAATTCCATAGAATTACGTTATAGTCTTGAGGATTGAGGAGCATAAATAGATATCATAGTAACTTCTACATTCTTGGAGACCCCTATGAACCATTAAATCGCAATAAAGTTATCCGAGATGATGTGATTTTCTTTACAAAAACGCTTGGATCCAAACGCATAAAAATGCCACCCTACAATTACCGACGGATTCACTAATAAGTTACAATCGAATTAGAATTACCCCAAAACGATTTGATGTCCATATAATGAAATATGATCTGATCTTAAGTTTCTTGAATAGAAAGAAAATTCACCTTGTGTTTGTTGTTTAAACTCCTTGAATCCAATCCTTTTTGCCTTGGATCCTAGGCCTTCGATCATTTAGGGATAAACCATTCATTTGAAACATGCAAAACTCCTTTGATCCAATAATTCTTTCTCCCCCCCCTATGTCTTCTTACTTTTTTTTTTTTCCCCTTCCATCGTAAAACCATAGATTTCTGACCAACCTTGAATCCTGTAGTCTATAACCTCCAATATAGAGCCGCCTACTCTTTGGTTAAGATTATCCTTTGGGGAACCTTGATCTTTAGTAGGCTGAGATTCCTCCAAGACGCGAGAATTAAGACCTCCCGAGTGACTGTGAAGTGGAGAGTTTTTTCTGTCTGATTTTACCTGGTCAGCAGGTGTAAAACCAGGTGGGAAAGGTAAACTAGAGTCCAATCCAGTGTTTTCCTCTCCTTTATCCCGTTTATTAATAAGGTTATATAGATAAACGATCACTGGAAATCTCCTTTTATTTGGTAGTAGAATGAGATTCTGTTAAGCTTCTTGAACCAAGGGATCATCCTGATCACAAAAAACGTTTCGGATACCCTTTCTTATCATTTTCATCTTCCAAATTCACCTTCTTACTCATATCGTCATTTTTCTCTTCCTCTCCATTAACAGAATCATCGTCAGAAACAAACTCGGCATCAGTAACTCCTTTGAATGACGGAGACCAAACGAATAGCTCTTTAGCTCTTACAACAAAGATTTTACCACGAACAATAATCTTAAATTTTTCAAGGATGTTATCCTCTTGTTTCGTTTTAATACATATGCGCTTACGAGCGAAACAGTCGTCCTTATTATCTTCAAGTTCTAACACCTCTCCCCAACGAGATCCAATCTTAGAAAAAGTTGGACGCGACCAGGCGTGGAGAGGAACGCCCTCTATATCTATCCATACAATCCGCTCCCTAGATACAAAATCCGACTGAGCCGTACGTAATTGACTAAACCAGGAAGCGAACTTACAACGTGTTCATAACCTACGTTTTAGTCTCGATCGATGGCAATTCAATCATGACCCATAGACCGCCCAAGTACACAAGTCTCACATGCTGAAAGCCCTCATTCGAAAGCATAATATGTAGGTTGTTTATGGAGAGGGAATCCTTGACTTCCCCAACACAATAAGTTATCAATGGTCGCGTTCCACCAAACACTCATCGTCCAAAACCATAGCAGGGGATGTTGAGATATGGTTGATAGTATTTGGATTACCTTTGAGAACCGAAACAAACGACGAAGCACCATTAGCAGAGGGTCTGGAAACGGATTTAACAGTAGGTCTAGGGGCAACTTTTGGCCGAGAGGAGCTAATTGGAGGACGATCATAACGAACAACATTTGCGTGCAAATGCATACGCCCAATCCATAGGGTACACAGGTTCTCCACAAGACGATCAACATTACCCACCTTAATAAACCGAACAAAAGCGAACCGTTTCCCTGATCTCGATTTGCGATTAGGAATGAAAACATCGACGACGGTCCCATAACCTTTGCACGCCTCCCATAAATCTTTAGCAGAGGTGTTATCCGGAAAGTTGGTAACAAAAATTGATTTGGAAATCAATCGAGTGTGGTCGGAGTTTGAACGATTTCTAGCCGCCATAATGAACGAAAATAATAGAGTTTGGATTTAAGGGAGATAAAAAAAACAGGAAAAATAAAACAGGGCGAATTAAAAACAAGATCAATCGAGTCTCTATGTGTGGACACGATTGATAAGATTTGGAGGACGGTGATTAATTAGGATGGAGACGGAATTTGATGGTGGCGGCGGTGGAAGCCATGAAAGGGTTTTTTAGATTGGATGGTGGCGGCTATTATTTGTAAGGGTTTAGAATATCACTATCGCTCCTATGAGATGAATTATATGTGCCTGTTGAAGATTATTATAAAAATAATATTACATAGAATTGATATTTGAATGAATCAGATTGAATGAACCACGAGATTCTTTAGCCGCCGATCTCAATCACACCACGACACCACCAAAATAATTATTTGTGGATCTAACTCAAGATGACACCAAAACTCCATCACTCAAACTTCAACCTTCATTACCTAGTGCTCCTAATGCACCTTCAAAAACACCATCAACTAAAGGCACTTCCTCATCCTCCATTGACTACACACCCAAATGACCAACCTCATCCACATCACCATCAACCAATGGTTATTTGAACTCACCAACATCTCCTCCTCCAAGTGTTCCCCCATCACCTCTAACTCAAGAAAATGCATCAATGGACATCACTCTCACCCTTGCACTAATTACCCTAATTGATGTCCAATTCAATACTCCATCACCTTCTCTACCTCTCTTTGGTCATCCTATTCCTTAGAATCTTCTTGAAGCTCATGTAGATTCATGCTTGTGTTGCATTCACAACCGTACTCTCATATTTGAATTGAGAGATGAACTCCAATACATGTTTTCCTACATTGAACACATGCTCTCACAACCACCACCATCAAATTCGCCACCACCACCATCACTTTCGCCAAACTAAACATAAACCATGTTTAGCCTTTTTCAAATAATTGTCAACCAAACCTTTTGTAAGCAAGTCCTATAAAATTCTAGAAATATTAGGACCTTTGTAGTTTAAATTTTATGTATGTTGTACTAATATGCTTCAAGCATATTACTTATATTTGATGTATGCATGATTGTGTTTTATACATAATTTTTATGTTTAATGAATGATCTTTATATTATTTTATTTTATTTTTTGCACTTGTTTTTTTTAGTTGGTTGAATTTTTCATATCCATAAAAATTAAGCCTAGTTGATACATATTTGTGATTGTTAGTTTACACAAATAACTTGACACTTGTTAAGCATTATAAACATGTTTAAATATTTTTCCTATTTGATATATGTTAGAAATGGTTGTCTTGTTCTTTTAAATTGTTTTAGCGCAAAGTTATCAACAACTCGATTCCTTGGTGCTCTCGAACGAGGGGGAGTACACATCAAGAGGGAGCGTTTATCCCGTCGACTTTTCATGTATTCATCGACGAAGCCTTTTTGTACCTTTTTTATTCTACAAAAATGGGGAGAAATGGAAATAAAACTCACTAAATACTTGGTTAAAAATAATTTTACATTTAATGAGTTTAGATTTTGTAATCATCAAAAAGAGGGGGATTGTTGAAAGAAATAATGCCTAAAAACGTTATTAATATTTTTTGACCTCTCTACGTTTTGATAAAAGTGTAAAAAACGATTAATGTAAAATTAAATCGTAAACAAGTAATTAGTAGTAAATTTTTATTTCGAAAATTTAATCACTTAAAGGTATGAATAAATAAATGCTTAATGCATTTTATGACAAAGGGGGGGGGGCCCCCCCCCCCACCCCCCCCCCCCCCCCCCCCCCCGCCCCCCCCCCCCCCCCCCCCGGGGCCATTTTTTATCTTAAACCACACACTTTTTTATAAAATGTTACAAACATTTTTATAACTTTTACAAAACATTTTCTACATTTAAAAGAAATGTTTTATTCAAAATAAATATTTTGAATTCAAATTTTCTACCCAAAAACGGCTAGAAATGTTCCAGAAAACACCTCCCCCAGAAAAGACAAAAAAAATGAGCGTTCAGGCTGGGCGTCCCCCTTAATTACCGACACCTTAATTAAGGGGACGCCCAGCCTGAAACGCTCATTTTTTTGTCTTTTCTGGGGGGAGGTGTTTTCTGGAACATTTCTAGCCGTTTTTGGGTAGAAAATTTGAATTCAAAATATTTATTTTGAATAAAACATTTCTTTTAAATGTAGAATATATTTTGTAAAAGTTATAAAAATGTTTGTAACATTTTATAAAAAAGTGTGTGGTTTAAACAAAAATGCCTTTGATCATAAAATGCATTAAGCATTTATTTATTCATACCTTTAAGTGATTAAATTTTCGAAATAAAAATTTACTACTAATTACTTGTTTACGATTTAATTTTACATTAATCGTTTTTACACTTTTATCAAAACGTAGAGAGGTCAAAAAATATTAATAACGCTTTTAGGCATTATTTCTATCAACAATCCCCCTCTTTTTGATGATTACAAAATCTAAACTCATTAAATGTAAAATTATTTTTAAACAAGTATTTAGTGAGTTTTATTTCCATTTCTCCCCATTTTTGTAGAATAAAAAAGGTACAAAAAGGCTCCGTCGATGAATACATGAAAAGTCGACGGGATAAACGCTCCCTCTTGATGTGTATTCCCCCTCGTTCGAGGGCACCAAGGAATCGAGCTGTTGATAACTTTGCTCTAAAACAATTTAAAAGAACAAGACAACCATTTCTAACATATATCAAATAGGAAAAATATTTAAACATGTTGATAATGCTTAACAAGTGTCAAGTTATTTGTGTAAACTAACAATCACAAATATGTATCAACTAGGCTTAATTTTTATGGATATGAAAAATTCAACAACTAAAAAAAAAAAAGTGCAAAAAATTAAATAATATAACTATAAAGATCATTCATTTAAACATAAAAATTATGTATAATACACAATCATGCATACATCAAAATTATAGTAATATGCTTGAATGGCATATTAGTACAAACCATACATAATATTTTAAACTACATAAAGGTCCTAATATTTCTAGAATTTTATAGGACTTGCTTGCAAAATGTTTGGTTGACAATTATTTGAAAAAGGCTAACCATGTTTATGTTTAGTTTGGCGATGAAAGTGAGGTTGGTGGTGGCGAATATTGATGGTTGGTGGTTGTTGAGAGCATCTGTGTTCAATGTAGTGAAAACATGTATATGGAGTTCATCTCTCAATTAAATATGAGTGTACGGTTGTGAAAATGCAACACAAGCATGAATCTACATGGAGCTTCAAGAAGATTCTTAGGAATAGGTATGACCAAAGAGAAGGTAGAGAATGGTGATGGAGTATTGATTGGACATCAATTAGGGTAATTTAGTGCTAAGGCGTGAGAGTGATGTCCATTGATGCATTTTCTTAAGTTGGAGGTGGTGGAGGAACTCTTGGAGGAGGAGATGTTTATGAGTTCAAATAACCATTGGTTGATGGTGATGTGGATGAGGTTGGTGATTTGGGTGTGTAATCAATGGAGGATGAGGAAGTACCTTTGGTTGATGGTGTTTTTGAAGGTGCATTAGGAGCACTAGGTAATGAAGGTTGAAGTTTGAGTGATGGAGTTTTGTTTTGGTGTATCTTGAGTTAGATCCAACAAATAATTATTTTGGTTGGTCTCGTTGGCTGTGATTGAGATCGGCGGCTAAAGAATCTCGTGGTTCATTCAATCTGATTCATTCAAATATCAATTCTATGTAATATTATTTTTATAATAATCTTCAACAAGCACATATAATTCATCTCATAGGAGGCCGAATAGTGATATTCTAAACACTTACATATAATAGTACGCCACCTTCCAATCTAAAAAAAACCCCTTTCATGCTTTTCACCGCCCGCCCACCATCAAATGACGTCTCCATCCAATTAATCACCGTTCCTCCAAATCTTATCAATCGTGTCCACACATAGAGACTCGATTGATCTTGTTTTTAATTCGCCCTGTTTTATTTTTCCTGTTTTTTTATCTCCCTTAAATCCAAACTCTATTATTTTCGTTCATTATGGCGGCTAGAAATCGTTCAAACTCCGACCACAAGTAGATTGATTTTTCCAAAAATCAATTTTTGTTACCAGACTTTTCGGAATAACACCTCTGCTAAAGATTTATGGGAGGCGTGCAAAGGTTATGGGACCGTCGTCGATGTTTTCATTCCTAATCGCAAATCGAGATCAGGGAAACGGTTCGCTTTTGTTCGGTTTATTAAGGTGGGTAATGTTGATCGTCTTGTAGAGAACATGTGTACCCTATGGATTGGGCGTATGCATTTGCACGCAAATGTTGTTCGTTATGATCGTTCCTCAATTAGCTCCTCTCGGGCCGAAAGTTAGCACCCTTAGACCTACTGTTAAAATCCAGTTTCCAGACCCTCTGCTAAAGGCTGCTTCGTCGTTTGTTTCGGTTCTCAAAGGTATCCAAATAATATCAACCATATCTCAAAATCCCTCTGCTATGGTTTTGGGACGATGATGTGTTTGGTGGAACGAACTCCTTGATAACTTTGTTGTTGGGGAAGTCAAGGATTTCTCTCCATTCAAACAACCTAATTATTTTGCTTTCGACATGAGGGCTTTTCGCAGTTGAGACTTGTGTACTTGGGCGGTCTATGGGTCCATGATTGAATTGCCAGTTCGATTCGAGACTAAAAGAGGTTATGAAAACACGTTGGAGTCGCCCTCTTTCATGGTTTAGTCAATTACGTAAGGCTCAGTCGGATTTTGTAATTCTAGGGAGCGGATTGTTGGAAAGATTATAGAGGGCATTCCTCTCCACGCACGCATGGTCGCGTCCAATTTTTTCTATGATTGGATCTCTGTTGGGGAGAGGTGTTTAGGTAGAACTTGAAGATAATTAGGACGACTGTTTCTCACCTCAGTAAGGCATATGTTCCCCCCTTATCTATTTAAAACGAACAAGGAGCGATAACATCCTTGAAAAATTTAAGATTATTGTTCGTGGTAAAATCTTTGTTGTAAGAGCTAAAGAGCTATTCGTTTGGTCTCCGTTTCATTTCAAAGGAGTTACTGATGAGATAGTTTGTTTATGAGATGATTCTGTTAATGGAGAGGAATTAGAAAAAATGACGAATATGAGTAAGAAGGTGGAATTTGGAAGATGTGGAAAATGATATTTGAAGGGTTCCGAAGAAACGGTTTTTGAGTGATAGGATGATATACCCTTGGTTCAAGAGATTTAACCAGAAACTCTCTACCAAATGGAAAAGGAGATTTCAGTGATCCGTTTAATCTTTATTACTTATTAATAACGGGTATAAAGGAGAGGAAAACACTGGATTGGACTATAGATTTTACCTTTCCCACTGGTTTTACACTGCTGACCAGTTAATCAGACAGAAAAAAAACTCTCCACTTCACAGGTCACTCGGGATGGTCTTAATTATCGCTTTGTTCTTGGAGGAATCTCAAGCTACATAAAGATCAAGGTTCTCCCAAAGGATAATCTTAACCATAGAGTGGCGGCTCTATATTGGAGGTTAAGAACTACATGATCAAGGTTTGGTCAAGCTAATGGGGGTTTTACGATGGGAGGGTCTGGTATGTAATGAAAGACATGGAGAAAATTATTGGATCTAAAGGAGTTTGCGATGGTTTTCAAAGAATTTGTTTATCCCTAAAGTGTTCAAGGCCTAGGATCCAAGGACAAAAAAAGGATTGAGATCAAGGATGGTTAAACAACAAACACTAAGGTGGAATTTTCTTTTATTCAAGAAACGAAGTCAGATCATATTTCTGATATGGACATAAATCGTTATCGGGGTAATTCTAAGTTCGATTGTACTATTAGTGAATCAGTCGGTTTTCGGGTGGCATTTTATGCGTTTTGGATCATGCGTTTTTTGTAAAGAAAAATCACATCATCTCGGATAACTTATTGCGCTTTATGTTCATTGGGTCTCCAAGAGGTGAGTTACTTATGATATCTAATTTTTATGCTCCTCAATCCTTCAGCTAGTAAGGTTATATTCTATGGAATTACATTTCGAATCTCAATTGGCTGTTGGGACATGGGCATTTATTGGTCTTGGGGGATTTTCAATGAAGTTGGATGTGTGGAGGATCGTTTCGGTTCGGAGTTTAATGCTCAAATAGTGCAATGAATTTCTATTGTTTTATTTCTAATGGGGCTAATCGAAATTCAGTTGGGTAAAGGTTCTCATATTACTTAGTCTCTTTCAATGCTCGGCAAGAAAATGAGTAAATTAGATTCGTTTTTAGTTTCGGATGGCTTACTCTCGGTATTTCCTTCATCTATCGGGAATTTGCCTTGATAGACATCTCTCGGATCATCGCCCTATCCTACTTAGGGGAGTGATTTTTGATTATGGGCCTTCTCCTTTTCGGGTCATAGCACTCTTGTTCAATTGTTCAAAGATTTTGATAAAATTGGTTTTGGAAAGTGGAATAACATTGTATTGATGATAGAGAATAGAAATAAGATTGTTCGTTTTTAAGAAGAATTGCAAATCCTTAAAAAGAAAATTCGGTTATGGGTTAATGATTATAGTAAAAAAAAAGCCAATTGGTCACCTCGAGGAGGCTTTTTCTAATCTGCCGGTTATTGACAAAGAGTTAGATCAAGGATGTACAAACGAAGTCATTCTCCAGAGACGATTAGAGATTTGAAAAGCTTGCACGATATAAATTTTGCTAGTGCAGTTGATTATATGCAAAAGGGCTAAGATTTCAGTGGGCCTATCGAGGGCGATGAAAATTCTAAGTTCTTTCATGGTATCATCATCGTTAAACGTGCGAATTGGCATTAAAGGTGTTTATGGGGGATGGTGGATTGGTCGGTGGACGACCCCATGTCGTGTTAATAAAGATTCCGTCTTCATCTTTGCCCTTAATCGGTTTCGAGCTTACCGGTCGACACCCCCCCTCCCCCTTTAATCCACTTTAATTATACTTTTCTCTAATAAGTTTGCAACCTGGAATCTGATGGCCACTTTGGAGAGCCCGGTTTCCAGAGACGAAGTGCGTAATGCGGTGTGGGGCTGTGGTGAGAACAAATCACCGGGCCCTGATGGGTTCTCGTTTGAATTTTTTCGCAAATTCTGGGATACCGTAGGTTCTGATTCTTATGAGGCGGTGGAATGATTTTTCGAACATAGCTCTTTTTCTAGAGGATGCAACTCTTCGTTCATTGCTCTCATCCCGAAAAATCAAGATCCTAAGTTCCGTTAAACGATTATGTCCTATTAGTTGATTGGGGAGGTCTTATAAGGTTGTTACTAAAATCTTAGGCCCAATCGCGGCTTTCGGTCGGTCATTCCTGGCCTTTTATATCGGTGTTCAAAGGCTAATTTTCTTCCCAATAGGCCAGATTTTGGATGGGCCCCTTTTATCATTAATGAACTTCTTTCACTGGTAGTTATAGCATAAGAATCATCACTGTATGGTGTTTAAAGTCGACTTTGCTAAGGCTTACGACTCTATAAGGTGGGATTTTCTAGAAGATGTGCTTACTGCTTTTGGTTTTGGTCCTAAATGGTGCTCGTGGATTCGTGGTTGTCTTCATTCTGGTATGGCTTCGGTTCTGCCTCAATGGTAGCCCTTTGTCCGTAATTCCAATTTTATTGCGTGGTTTGAAGCAAGGAGTCCCCTTTAGCGTCCTTATCTCTTTTTATTAGTAATGGAGTCCCTCACATTTGGTTTCTAGGTCCATTTGAGCGCGGGGGATTTTTAAGGGCATCAAAATTGATTCAACTCTAAATCTTTCTCACCTTTTTTATGTGGACGATGTGGTCTTTATAGGCGAGTGGTCACCTTCCAACCTTTCTGGTATTACCAATATTCTCCATTGCTTTTCCTTATTGTCTGGTCTTTCGATCAACCTTAAAAAGAGTAATCTGCTTGGGAGTTGAGGGTTCGTTTGAGTTTGTCAAAGATGCGGCTGTGAACCTAGGTTGCTTGGACTATGAAAACCCCGTTTTAAATATTTTAGGGTGATTGGTTGGTGGTATTTGTGCCACTGTCTAGGCTTGGAAGGATACCATAGGAAAAGCTTAAGGCTCGTGCTCTCAACTGGGAAACTCAAAACTCTCTCGGTAGGAGGGATGGCTTACCCTCCTTAAATCGGTTTTCTCAGGGTCGACACCTATTATATACTGTCCATTTATAAAGCCCCCAAGTGTGCTTCATTCGATGAAGTCCTTGCGAAGGAAAGGACTTCTTTAATGGTTTTCTCAATCGTAATGAGAGGAAAAATAGCATGGATTAATGGACCACGACTCTCGCGTCAAGAAAAAATGGTAGGGTTAAGGTATCCTAGTTTGAATGCTTTAAAATAGGTGCGCTCTTTTTCAGTGGGTTTGGAAATTTATTTCTAGGGGACAATTCCTTGTTGGTGTGTCTTGGATCTTGTCTTATGCATGGTTCCATGTTACTTCCTCTCACCCATTTCGGTATTCGACTTGGCTCTCCATTATTCGGGAAATTCATTCGCTTAAAGATCGAGGAGTAGATTTGGTATCCCATTGTCGCATCCATGTGGGTAATGGGTTGCGCACTAATTTCTGGAAGGAGGTTTGGATCGGCGATAATCCCTTGTGTGTTTTGTTTCCTCGCATTTTTGCTTTGGAAACTAATAAAGATAGTTCGGTGGCTGTGAAACTGTCTTCTGTTACTTCGTCTCTTCGTCGTCCAGTTAGAGGTGGGTCTGAAAGTTCGCAATTATCTCTCCTACAAGAGTACATAGAAGGGACGATTTTGGTCTTAGTTGCGAGGATAGGTTGTGGTTTAGGAATTTAAATGGGGAAGGGGTCTTTGAGTCTAAAGACGTGCGAATCTTCTGATGATGTTTTTCTTCAAAAGCCCCTATCGCTACATGATGGATGAAGTATGTGCCGATAAAATTATGTCTTCGCTTGGAAGGTCCATCTGAATCGTTTACCAACTCGTGTAAACCTGCAACATCGTGGTGTTTTGGTTTCGGATCCTTCATGTCCAATTTGCATCAGATGATGGAAGCCTTAGCGCCATTTGTTTTTTCAATGTAGTTTGCGTCACGGACATCGTTAGGCTTGTTGCTTGTTTGGTGGATATAGGTTATGGTCGTCGATTGATTCATATTCCAATTGGACTTCATTGGTTCAATTAACTATCAGATTAAGTCCCTAAAGTTAAAGAATTTGCTTGGAAGAAGTTTTTACATAAACAATGTGGAGTATTTGGAGGTTTCGAAATCAGGTCCCTCTTCTCGTCTCTCGTCCCCCGCCCAAGATGTTCTTTTTGATGATATAGTGTCGCGTCTTTCACATGGTGTTGTTCTAGATGTAAAAGTAACTTGAGTTGGGTTAGTTTGGTTGCAACATCCTATTTGATTTCTTTGTAAATTTTGTCTCTAGCTCGCTTAATAGTGTTTTGTTCTAATAAAGTTGCCGTTCAAAAAACAATTGTTTTGGTGGTATGATGTTAATTTCTGGTCTCTTGGAAGGTTTGGAAGTGGAAGCTTTGGTGGATGCCATGGAGGTTTATGGTAGTGGATAATGGATGATGAAGATGATGAAGTGGTGGTATGCATTTAGAGGGAATTTATTAGAAGAGAATGGTTTATAAATGGAATGAATTTGTATTAGTTTAGGAATTTCCAAAATGCGTTCGAGCTTTCTGGGTAAGGATAGCTGAGGCTAGGTAAAAGAGAGTCAAAAAGAAGAAGGAAACAATAAAATCCATGAAGCAGGTGGTCGGTTCCCTTAATTATGGTGCCGGCCCCCTTATCTTTAAAGGGACCGCCCTTATGAATTAAGGGGGGGCGTCCATCTGATGTTTTTCAGACGACCAAAAATTTGATTTTTGTAAAAAAAAATTGAAAAAGGTTGTGTTTTGGTGGTCAATTTGCAGCAAGTCCCATGTGAATATATATATGCATGAAATCAAGTATATCATGTATGTTTGCAACAACAAAAGAAAATATATAAAACAAGGATGCATAATTATAAGAGCATACTAATAATTCTTAATGATCAGAGGTCCTAAGCAAGCTAAACAAGTTCAAGTTCTTTCCGAGTAAGTCAGGTTGTCATCACACAATTAATTAAACATAAACATAAGTTCACACAAGGTCCTTAAACCAATTATTCTACCAAGCAATGTCACCATCAGCATCTTCACTTCATTTTATTGCCGAAGACTCTCCTGCAATGCATTTGTCCGGAATGATTTGAATCCACCTATTAACTTCTTTTATGGATTTCTTACGTTTGGATTTGGAGCAATTCAGGTTTGTGCTCGTAAGAGGAAAGTCATCATCTTGTTTAGAAGAAGTGGGCAATGTGTAATTTCTGTGGTTTTGAGATGTGTTTAGGTGTAGGTTGTAGGAGATGTGGTTACAAGCACAGAGCACATATCCTCATCTTCATTCCTCTTGGCAAGATGGAAGAATACTACGGTTATGATGGGCGGAAGTTGATGAGATGGAGTAACGGCCTTTTCCACGATCACTTCGGGGTCGACGAGTTTGTTTTAAAGCGAGTGGATGCATGACACGATCAACATCATTGTAAATGCCATTGTCAAGGTGAGAGTAGTGTTCCATAACATGTCGAAAGAGACCGTGTCAAGAAAATACCATAAGGAAGATGGGCATTTAGGTCGTTGGCCCGTGCACTTTTAATTCTTTTGACAAAGAAATAGGCAAGATTATATTGTTGCTCGGCTAGAATACAATATAATATATGAGCAAGGCAAGCCGGGAGATGGTCCCGGTGTCCTCTTAGTCCGAACACATTCTCATAAATGATTTTGTTCCATATTTTTAAGTCTTGTCTAAGTTCTTTGGTTAGAACTTGATTTGGTGAAAGAATGACATTTTTGTTTTTGATGGTGCGGTTAGGGTCAACACATTGAAATTGATGAATTTCTTCAGGAGTAGGAAGGTTGGTATGATATGGTCCTTCGGTTTCTTGAGAGTATGCAAGAGAACTAAGATCCCATTCGTTTATGAATACGACTTGGCCATTGAATGGAATTATGAGGATTTGACCAAATTGTTAGAGGGAGAGAGTGATGAATTCGTTTTGAATTATGAAGGAGATAAGAATGACGCCGGAGTCATCTCTTTGAAGAGTGACTTGACTATAAAAGTCCAGAATAAAATGAGGGACAATTCTCATTAATTTAGTAGAGACAATTGAGACGTATGTTAGAAAAACAACGATCAATGTGATCAGATGTGTAGTAAAGTTGATCAACAACTCTACCCTAATGAATGCATCGATCTTCGATAGGTTTGTAGAAGTGTGCGATAGTAGGAGAGATACCGGGTGTTTGGGATACTTTGGGAATGTAAAAACGGGTAAGAGAGGTATCACCAACTGTTGCTCGAGGCATGTTTATCACCTAAACAAGATAACAATGAAATAAATTATTAAAAGAATAAAAAAAACAAGAAAAATAAAGTTTTGAAAAACGACAAATGTGGGACAAGGATTACTTTAACTCTAAAAATAAAAACCTAAGAAGTAATCCATATGTTCCTTAATTTATTTTTTTGACTTAATCTAGGGTGTCGAAGAATATATATTAATTATATATTTTAACATCCAGGAAATGACCCAAACACTCCCTTATCAATACAAGACTTGACTAAAATTGTCGAAAGATATACGTTAAGTTGTATATTTTGCTGACAAATATAAGTTCATTATTTTTGACTTGACGAGAATTAAATGGTGTTTGTTTTGACTCAAGACTATGTTTTAAAACGTTAAACCAAACGCCCCATTATTTTATACTTTTTATAAAATGTATCAATATATATATATGAATTATATATCTTGATGACTTATACAAGTTAGTTATGTGTTTATACAAGTGACAAAAATATAGAGATGGTCATTTCGACTCTAAAAATCAATCCTAAAAAAACGATAAAAAAACCAAAAACCACCCCTTTATTTTTTATAAAAACTTTATACCCATTGATTCAAAAAAATAAAGCTTTAGGATATGTATGTTTCGATAGTCAAATGTATAATCATTTTAAATGTGTTTTTGGCTGAATCAAACAATGTTAAAAATTTTGTTTGCAAAATTCAAATTTTTTTTCGGAAAAAATGATGTATATATTTTTTTAAATTTTCTACCTCAAAAAAAATTGTGACTCAATCCTATTATAAAAATTTTTGGAATTTACTATGGATACGAGTTCATATGGATTTCCTTAGGGGACCTAATGCATAAAAAATTATAAAATAAAGATATCAAAATTATGAAAAAATATCCCAATTTGAATTAACGAGCAAAAATTGGATGAAATTGAAAAAGAAAAGTATAGGAAATCTTACAATAGAGGTTGTTAATCTTGTTGTTGGTGTTTGCCCCTTGCGAATTTTGATCGGAATGTGTGTTTTGAAGGTTGGATTTTAAGTGGTTTTGGGTGAAGGTTTGTTTCGTCACAGGTGGCTGACGGGGAGAGGGTAAGAACGAAAAATGGGGTGTATTGGTATTTGTGTTTTGTAGGAAAAGAAAAAGTGAATGGTTTGGCGAATTAATAGGCCGGGCCCTTAAATATAAGGGGGGCCGCTTACAATTAACACGGTCGGTCCCTTTAATTTTAAGGGGGCCGCCTATCTGAAAAAAAAAATTGTTTTTCGATTTTGACTAGTTTTTCAAATAAACAATTATCAAAATACGTCGGGAGCTACTAGTAATATTATTTTATATATCTAGTTTTCGGATGAAATGAAGTTGAAGACGATAAGGAAAAAAATACTTGACAATTTAATTAAACTTTTCGTTTAAAGTTAAGTAAACTTAATTAATTTCCAATGAAACAATTAAGTTGTCAAAAGATATTTGGAGTCGAGAGCGTAGGTTTAGTAGATTGATTGACGAAACTTTTTAATTGACATTTTAATTAACCTTTCGTTAATAAAACATACTTTGATTATTCGGGATGAAATAATCAAGTTGTCAAGCCTGAAAGGAGAAGGATTTTAAACGAGGATTTAGTACGTTGTTTTCAATCATACATCTTGTCAATTTATGAGAGAATAAATAATTGCTTCGGGTATGGTGAAATAATTAATAGTCTCGATTTGGAGTAATTTGAGAAAATGGATAATTGTGGTGGACGATCCAAGTAATAGAATGGAGTTAGAGCTTGTTGAGGAAAGATTTGATTGACCGTTTTAGTTTTATTGTAGGTCGTGTAAGACGAGGCAGGACGTCTAGTCGAAGGAGTTTGTTTTCATTCTTCAGTGTTTTTGATGCATGCCTTTCCGCGTAAGATTGTAAAACTAATCCTACTTTCTATGTTGTTATTTTCCCCCACTAAAACCTCCCACAGTTTTTTCATATACCGTGAGTTCACTTTACTTAAGGTGGACATAAGGAAGATTTCCTTTTATAGAGGTACGTAGGAAGAATCCTAATTTTCAATTCGTTAAAGAGGATGAGTTTTTCATAATGAAAACAATTCTCTTATTTTAGGAAAATCAACAAATGGCATTTCTAGTTGAACTTACCAACTTTTTCCACAAAGCTTAAAAATATGTATTCTATTAACTATAATTTATTTGTTTAAGATCTACTACAATGTAGCATAATATTATATCTTGCTTTTTATTATGTACACATAAATCTAAAAATTCTAAAGGAGTTTGAAAAAGAAGACATACCTTTGCCTACAAACTATTTTTCTTCAACATCTCAAGTGAGCAGCTTTGAAGGAGAGCTTTTCGGTAAAAAACCGTCATAAGATTTTTAGAAATGTATCTCACTCGTAGATTCCCAAGAAATGGTTCATGGAACAACTACACCCTAATATGTTTGTAAACGACTCAAACCACTTGGTCCACAATGTCTCATGGGGTCCAAAATTGTTTTAGGTTCCACGAACATATTTGCATATGTTGCATTTGAATTCGGATACATATAGGGGTGGACATTTTTTTCCCACGGAGAGAAATGTTTTGGTTATTGGAATAATTCACATGAAATGGATTATTATTAAGTTATTTTTTCTACCTTGATCTCTCATAGGTTGTAGGTGTGTTTAGGGCAGATGGGTGAGAGTATATTAGTTTTTCTTTTTGAGAGGAGGAGCTTAGGAATCTAGGCTTTAGACTTAGTAAAATCCAACTTCGGGTTTTTAAAGAAGGTTTATAAAAAACGTATTACTTCGTCGGTCGCTTGCAAGGGTATTTTTAGTTTGTTTATAAAGCATGTATTTGGGTCTTGGGTTGAGTTTTTTTGTGGACATCCATGGCCTTGAGCAGGTTAGTCAAACCGTTTGTGTTGATTAGGTGCTTGTTGCAATGAATGATTATGTGATTTTATTTTGTTTTATGTGTGTTTTTAATTTGTTTATGAGGTATTGGTAATCAATCTATTGAGTGTGATCATTTCAAATGGATATTGCGAAATGGCGTTGGAGTTCGGTTAGTTTAATTTCGTTCACTTTTGAGTGACAAGGAAATGATTATTGAGATTTTGAGCGTTTTCTGGATTTATTGTGTAAGTGTTTTTAGTATATGTATTTTTGGTTAGTAGGTTTACGATAGGTTTAGATATTAAGTGGGTAAGTTTTAAGAAGAATGATAAATTTCTATTTTAGGAAAAGTTGGGTTGAAAATGAAAAGGTTAAAAGTTATTTTTAAAAAGTCTCTAGGGTTGAATTTCGTTTTAAGCCAAAAAGGTATAGTCAAATTAGTTAAGGTTTTTATGAAAAATTTAAGGGAAAAATAACAAGTAATTATGTAATTAATAAATAGAAAAAAATAAATAAAAGGCCTAACCGGCCGAATAAAAGAAAAAAGAAAAAAGAAAAAGAAAAAAAAGAGTTTATTAGGAAATCAAAATTCTAAATAGGCTTTATCTTGGATCTTTAGGGGAAGGCTTTATAAATACTTAATTACAAAGGATCCCTAGACATCATTTTGTTCGTAACCCAAATTTTCTAAGAGAAGAAGAAGAGAAAATTTTTAGGGGCGTTCCTTGGTTAAGGTAATTTTTAATTCTTTGTTAAATTCTAATTATTTTAATTTTCATAATTGTATTTTTAAACTTTGGGATGGAATTTATGGTTTTAATTTTACTGGAGTTTATAGTTTATTGATGGACTTTTGATATTAGGGTTCAATTGGGTTCGTGATTTGATCATGCGTTAGGGTCTAGATTGCCCGAATTAGTTGTCTAATTCACTACAGAATTTTAGGCAGTTTTGTAAACGAGCATAACTCAATCATAAAAGATCAAATAAACAAATTTCCAATATACTGGGAGATAACATCAGTGAGGGTCTACTTTCCAGAAAAGTTGGTGCCTCGTGAGTTTTATGGTCGGAGGGAAGTGGGTCAAAAGGGGTCGTTACAAAATCAGTGTGTAAACAGTGGGACGAATTTCAGTTTTTGGTTTTTGATTTTTCTAAAAAATACTTAGACATCTAGTTAGAGGGCTTAAAAAATCATGTGGAAATTAGTTTATATATTGTGTGTGACCCCTGATTTTTTTCTAAGTATGAAAGGAGGTCTAAAGTGGTCAGCTAGTGCCATACTTTTAGGAGGTCAGATTCTAGACGAATTTTTGGACACTTTGGATTAATGAATTTCTAAAAGGGTATTTGTAAAAGGGTAATGGCTTTGGGAGATCTATTAAGAGGTTCAAAGGTCTATATGTAGCATGATGTATTTTTGTGTTTTGAAATGTGAAGTGTTTAAGTGGTACGTTTAGGGACGCGGTATGTGGAGTATAATAATTCTGCTCAAAACAGAAATATATAAAGTGTTGCAGTGAAGTGTCTATGCCATATGTTAAAAGTTGGAAAAAAGTTTAATTCAAGTATTAATTATGGTAGTTAGCTTAGATATCATCATAGTTGAGGTTACATCATAATTGGGTTAATGCCTAATTGTTGGTTAGCTTATTGTGTGCTTAATTGTTTAGATTATCCGTGAAGTGTTTGTGAAGCTTTTGTTGGAATCTTTTGGGAAGCTAAGCATCAGGTGAGTTCATGTCCCACTTTTAATGTTTTTCATTGGGGTTGGAAATGATGCCAAAGGTTGTTTTGGATGTGTTTATCGCTTGCGATTATGTGGTTTTACTTGAGGCTATGAACGTTTTATGTGGTTATTTTAGGTGATATGGCTTAAGTTGTTGTGATTGGCTGTGTGATATCGGTTAGAGGGTAGTGCTTCTACCTATTCCAAATTTAATTGGAGGATTGAAATAAGATCCCATTTCTGTGTGATTCCGGTTTTGGGGGTGTGACTCTACTCATTCCAAATCTAATGGGAGGGTTGAAAATAATACTTCATTACTGTGTGATTCCGACAGAGGGTAATGATTACCAAGCTTTGTTATGTGCGATCATGGCACGTTCTGTCCCGTTGTGATTGATTGTGAGTTGTATGATAGCCTATGTGATAGCTAGCTTAAATTGTTCTGCCATGATATGTTATGTTAATCGCAATAATTTTTTTTTACGGATTGATTTGTGTGTCTTAAACCTATGACTCTCACCAACCATTGTGTTGACGTTTTTAAGCACCATTTTCAGGTGAGGTTCATGAGGGGATTTTAATGCTAAGAGTAGTGGATAGTATGACCGCTAGGATTACCATTGGTTATGGAGTTCGCTTTTAAGTTTAATTTATTGTTTTCTGTTTGAATAATGATTTAGCTTGAATTGTTTGTGATTATGTTATGCATGTTCATTTATTGCCGAGACCTCTTTCTCATTAATAAAGGATCACCATTAGGTTTTGAGTATTGTTATGACACTTTGTATCTTTGCTTTACTTTAGTTTTCATTTTAGTATTCTTTATATAGACACCATGTGTTGTGATGATATCCGTTCTTGTTTAGGCCTCACGTTTTTGCCTTGGCGGGGTGTGACATATTGGTATCAAAGCCTATGGTTATAGAGAACTAGGTGGTTGAGCCTAGACTATAACTTAAGGGTCTCTCATATAGATGCATTTAGGGATTATGTGTAAGTATATACCTATTATGCTTATTTTCCCTAAGTTTCATAAAGTACATTATACTATATAATATATTTAAGTTGAGTTTTTCTTTGCTATTTTGAGATTCGTATCCTGATATAGTCTATGTTTTGTGGTTCTTATTATAGGTTGTCTTCCCCATATTTCGTAGAAAGTACATAATTAGTTGCCTTTCGCAAACTAGTGTAAAAAAGAATAGAAATTGCAGGCGGGGTACCGCAAGATCCGAATTCTATTTAGCTATTGTGGACGTTGTAGAGTCGAGGAGAAGATGACCTTAAGGAAGTTGATAGACAAAACGGGTGTAGGAATCGAAACAAAGATATTGCCACGATGACACTTATCACCAGAGTTCTTTGAAAATTTCAGGTTTTAAATCGTTGAAGAAAAGCCAGCCGGTGGAAACGTGGAACAACCTAGAAGACATGACCTGTATGGATTTGTGGATCACCCACAACTTCAACAAGGAAATCCCATGAATGAGTTTGCACCACATCGACTACCTCAGCCAAAGGGTAACATGAATGGATGGTTGATAGAAGATGAGGAAGAAGTTGAGAGGAATGAAGTGGACTCGGACCTTGAGTCCACCGCAAGTAGTAAACCTGTGTGGAAGAAGACAACTAAAGCTGATCATGACCGCGCGTCTCGTAACTGCCCATATTGTTCTAAGTAATTGATATGTTTTAGCTTGTTTTTCTTTCTTTCGACGTTTGGAGCCATGTTAGGAATGTTATTTTCGATGTTTGGATTCTGAGTATTAATAATAAAAGTGATTATTAGAATTATTCCTTGTGTTAATTGTTGGTTTCATTTTTTTTAAAAGGTGCTATATGGTGTGTTTATTTTATGAAGTGTCTTCATAGGAGGGAGTACAACTGTGAAAGGGGGCATCTATAATTATGGTGGCCAACATAATTATACATGCGCCACAACATAGGTGGACTTGCAAGTATGATTACATGGATTATTGTTGATGCGTTGCATGTATGTATATGGTTATTAAGAAGTATGATAAGATCATGATCCCTATTATATCGTCTAATGTATATAAATTTTATATCTTATAGAAAATGGCTCCATCACGTCGAAGCGGCAACAACGATAACAACAACAACGAGAACCCTGACATTGCTGCTATTATCGCGCAGCAATTGCAAACCATTCTTCCTCAGATTGTCACTCAAGTGACTAACAACGTGAACAATGCTAATAACGGTAATGGAGGAAATGGTGGTGGTGGAAATGGAAATGGTGGGAACAACGGATGCACTTTCAAGGCATTCCAATCTTGTAATCCCAAGGAGTATGATGGGAAAGGAGGTGCGATAGTGCTTACTCGTTGGATCGAGAAGATGGAAAATGTGATTGATAATAGTGGTTGTGCGGAGAATCAAAAGGTGAGGTATGCGGCTAGTTCATTGGTGAACAAAGCTTTGACTTGGTGGAACACTCAAGTCCAAGCAAGAGGACGTGAGGCTGCAATGGCCATGACATGGAACGATTTTAAGGCATTGATGGTGGAAGAATTCTGCCCAAGTAATGAAATGGAGAAATTGGAGAATGAGTTTTGGAATCACAAGATGGTGGGAGCTAATCATGCTGCCTATACTGATAGGTTTCATGAGTTGGCAAAGTTGGTCCCACACTTAGTTACACCTGAGTCATCTCGTATTAAGAGGTACATAGCCGGACTGGCTCCTGAGATAAGGGGAATGCTTCGAGCAACCCAACCAACTACTATTCAGACTGCAATACTGAGGGCTGGAATACTCGACTTATATATATATATATAGTATATAGTATGATGTACTTTATGAAACTTTGGGAAAATAAGCATAATAAGTATATACTTACACATAAGCCCTAAATGCATCTATATGAGGGACCCTTAAGCTATAGTCTAGGCTCAACCACCTAGTTCTCTATAACCATAGGCTCTGATACCAATCTGTCACACCCCGCCAAGGCGGAAACACGAGGCGTGAACGTCTCAATGTGTATTGATGTAATTGCATGTTAGCTTGTATGATAGTATGTTGTATGTCCTGCTATGTTATGTTTTATTTATCACAATAATTGGATTTAAAGGTTTGTTTTGCGTGTCTCAAACCTATGACTCTCACCAACCATTGTGTTGACGTTTTTAAGCATCATTTTCAGGTGAGCTTCGTGAGAATATTGAGGTTATGAGAAGTGGCTAGAGTGACCGCTAGGATTGCATTGGAGTTCGCTCCTGAGTTTGTTTATGTTTGTCGCCTGGATTTTGTTGAATGTTATATGATTTTATTAGGTTCATGAAGTATTGTCCTTGTATTGGTGAAACCCTTTTTCATTAATACAAAATGTCATTCATTTGGTTTTTGATATTGTCATGACACATTGTGTCTTTATGACTAGGTTATGCATTTTAGTGTTTCTCTATTGTTGACACCATTGTGTTGTGATGATATCCATGACGTTACGCCTTGTGTTTCCGCCTTGGCGGGGTGTGACAGATACTCATATATCGATAATTGTTCCTAGACGATATTGAGACAAGGGTGCTACTAGACTTTAATTGTTACTTTACACAAGGTAATTAGATGGTAGGAAAGAATAAATAACTAATTCAGGTGCCAAATATCCAGTGGTTCCCAAAACACGGGCCGAGATCAAACCATTAAGCTTCTCTGGTCTAATCTTAGCGAACCCAAAATCAGACACCAGGATATTGGTATATTTGAAATCACGGTGTATGACAGATGGGATGGTATGCTCATGTAAGAACTCAAATATGCATTCATTCTTCATATCTGAATTCATACATGTTTAGTTTTTTGGTTACATTTAACAAAACCGATTATATTGGTTTATCACGTACTTTTTTCTACATTATCGTATCATTCTACATTATTTTAAAGCTTTTTTCATATTCTTGGACTAGAATGTAAATTTTATAAAAACTGCAAACTTCCTAATACAATACGAAATTATGTTGTATTACAATTCTTAAAAGCCCACAATTAAGACTTTAAACTTTATATATACTCAATTCATAGGCCAGTTTATTTATTCCATCGAATTCATCACACAGTTGGTGTTAAATAACAGGCAACGAATCTCCAGATTTTCTTTTTCATCTTTGCAGAAACATATTTATTCGACATCTTATTCATCAGAATAACCCTCTGATCGATAAATTATGAGAATACAAGTTAACAGTTTTGTTAGGTTGTAGTACAGACGTGGGTGGAAATTCTCAACTGGAGAAAGACTATGGTGTCGATACTATCTTAGTGGTCCTCACTCAAACCACCATTTATTCCGCACGCATGAACTGTTAACTCTTTTCTATAGTATACAAATCTTGACTTCACA
The DNA here is from genome assembly GCA_026074375.1 of Tanacetum coccineum. Taxonomy (NCBI): domain Eukaryota; kingdom Viridiplantae; phylum Streptophyta; class Magnoliopsida; order Asterales; family Asteraceae; genus Tanacetum; species Tanacetum coccineum. The sequence goes on from BQNB010027872.1 coordinate 46,284, forward strand.
GAAAGTTTACTTCATGCTTGCATCATTGTGATTGTGTGCGTGATTTGTTATTCAAACTTTTATAATTTTCTATATGATAATATGATGAGGTTTGTACTATCCTTACGGGTATCACGGAAAATTCATGAATGTCACGACGGTTGACAGGTTAAGGTATCATTTTTCTGAGAAATTTTTTAGCATGTTCTGTTGCAGGTAGGAAACATATCGAATTAATGATTTATGCATATGTACTGGTTAGCTAAAATGCTTTCTTTTCCTTCTATGTTTGGAAAGTTTTTATGATGATTTATTTTTTGATATAAATGAGTCTTAATTGTCTTGATTTTTTAAAAATTTTCTTTCTAGTATAATTTTCTTTCTAGGAAACAATACGTTTCTGGACACAACAGAACTTCCTGCAGATTACCAAGCCCGAACCTTAAAAGAATTTGAGTATGATGATTTGGAAAAGGCTACTAAAAACTTTAGTTCTGGTATGCTTTTGGGTGAGGGAGGTTTTGGGAAGGTGTACTTAGGGTGGATTGACGAGAATACGTTCACCCCTTCGAAACATGGTGTTGGAATTCCTGTTGCTGTTAAAAGGCTCGAGCATGAAAGTGTACAAGGACATGCTGAATGGCAGGCAAGTATTACCAAATCTGAATCAACCAGTACCTATAATAAAAAAAGAGTTATGGATGCCTATCAAAAAGACGTAGGACTTTAGATCTTGCATCAGTATCGTTTACTCATTTGTGCCTAACATCTTCAACTAAATGAAGGGGTCTTTTTTATAAATTAGTGCGATGAATTGTTTTGCTGAATTTAACTTTCAGGCAGAGGTGAGCTTCTTGGGACGGTTGGCTCATCCAAATATTGTTAGTCTCCTAGGATACTGCAGCAATAAACACAAAGGCTTGCTTGTTTATGAGTACATGGCGAACAAAAGTTTTGATAACTTCTTATTCACCGGTAAACTATGTTGGGATATCTTTAAAACTATCAATCAATTTTTCTTCTTCTTGAAATCAGCATAATTGCTATCAGTTATATATTTAATATGAATTACTTTGCAGATGGACGTAATGCACCAAATACTGCTGAACCACTTTCATGGGGAACGAGACTTTTCATAATGATGGGAGTAGCACGTGGACTGGTTTATTTGCATTCTTCACAAAATCAAGTCATTTATCGTGACGTAAAGTGCAGTAATATATTATTGGATAAAGTACTTACTCTTAATGTCTATGACCTGATGTTGGTGATCAAACCACTTTGATAATTCTGGTTTTGTGTCATCAAGTAAATAATATATTTTTACTATCTTATTCCAGGACTTTACTGCAAAACTTGCAGACTTTGCGTTCGCGAAATCTGGCCCTAAATTTGGGGAGTCACATGTTACCACACGGGTTATGGGAACCTACGGTTATGCAGCCCCAGAGTATATGGCAACAGGTACGTTTCTTAATGAAGAGACATTAAGAAACTCTGCATTAGTCATATGTGCATGGGAGAGTAACTTTACGATTGTTGTTGTATTTTTTTTTATTGTGAAACAGAGCATCGTTCTTGCAAAAAGCATAACAGCAAATAGTTCAGATAATAGATTTGAAAAAATATCATACACATGAGTACATGACTATTTGTTGCTTCAAAGTGTGTATTTTTACAGGAATACTTTTTTTTTCAATAGAATAATCAAGTGATCAGATACCAAAGTTATGGCCTCTTTTTGAGAACCTGATCATTGGGCACACGACAATAGTTATTTCATTTTTTAAAAAAGAACCATGTTTTTAATGTAAACAACACACTTCAATGCTACAGGTCATTTGTATGTGAAGAGCGATATCTACGGTTTCGGAGTGGTGTTGCTGGAAACTCTAACAGGCCTGAAAGTGAAAGATAATACACGGGGAGATGAAAAGCACAATTTGGTCGAATGGGCTCGTCCAATCTTAGGAAGTAAAAGAAAGCTAAAGAAAATAATGGATCCACGCCTTAAACAAAATTACCCCCTAGAAGGTGCTTTTAAATGTACTGCACTTGCATTAAGATGTCTGAAAATATATCCCAAAGACAGGCCTTCAAGTGAAGAAGTCTTGCAGAGTTTGGAAGAAATATATGCTGCTAAGAACTAATCTAAGGACCGTCCAAGACATGCAAATACAAGATAATAGACAACACTTCAATATGCTCAAACTTGTGTATATACTTCTCATCAGTTGGGAGATGTAATTCGGGTGTCTAATGGAAACATTTAAATGTATGTACTTCTCATCTGTTGGCTATGGCTTCTTTGTTACTTTTGAAATACATGTTTATGAGATTTTGTATCACAGACTACCAAATTGTTTCGATACATTGTGCATTTGTACTGGGGTAGATCGAGATCCATACATATCAAAGGGTCAAAGGCTTATTTAGACTAATGGGTGGGTATGTCCAGGTCTAAAATATTGGTGCCCACTTGGAGGTTCAGTCCCAACACATCTTAAACAAGTCGATGACCCAACTATACAGAGAGGGCCCCATCATCTGCCCAAGAGCAGGCCCATTATTTGCCAAGGATCATGTGGGCCACTACTTCTACATGTGTTTGTTTATTTATGTTTTACTAGTAGTTGCCTAACTGATGGTAATGCAATATTTGTTGGTTCCACAACATGACTGTGGATGAATATAC
>BQNB010027873.1:2614-57201 GCA_026074375.1 Tanacetum coccineum
AGGATAACCTTCGATGCCATAACCAAGACTTGGTCTTTGAAGCTTTAGACAAGAGACAAATGGGATAGGATAGCATCATATCTTCCAGAGACAAAGTGTATAAATTTGAGCCCCTTGATCCATTAAGTAAATCAACACCTTTTAAGTCACGAATGTAGCAGGTGTGTTTTCGAAAAGCTACTTCGAGATCGGAATCACAAAATTGGCCAACGGAAAATAAGTTGTGTCCTAACCCTTCCACATAGTAAACCCAAGAAATTGTTACATTTCCCATCTGATAATCTCCATAGCCCATGATTTTTGCAACATGATCATTCTCAAATCGAACGGTACCCATGAATTTACTGACAAAGTTGAGGAGCTGGGAGCGGTTTCCTGTCATATGCTTGGAGCATCCAAAGTCCAAATACCAGAGAATAATTTGGACAACCTAAAATTGACAAGAGAAGAAGATGGAACATTTAAAGCAGTAGATCCCCAAGATTGATTGGGTTCCAAGTTGTTAGAAATCCTAGATTCTACAATCTTAGATTTGCTACTCGAACCTATAGATTTTGTTACTTTGGGTCTCCTGCTATAAACCTTAATTTCTAGATTTTGTGTAATTACTGATTTTGAAGTGGTTTCCTTAAGAGGCACTACTTTAGTGGAGGTGATCCTAGTTAAAGGGCACGTATTTCCATCTATAGTGAAGGTCTGTCCTGTAGGTTTCCACCTATATCTAATATCGGTGAACACTTTACTAGTAGGTTTCCAAATTTTCTTCTTTTTGCTACTCTTAGCAGATTTAGATTTAGAACGCACATTCACATCATTAACAAAATCAAGAACACACAAATCATGAATTGCATCAAACATACATTCATTATAAGTAGCACAAATTAATTTTGAATTCGCATTTAACATGGAATGCTTAACATTTGCATTACAGATAGGTTCAATAATACGATTCGTTTTATTTGAATTAGATTTAACACTCCTAGGGTGGTCTTCTACTTTATTATTCATGTTGTTACTGGTTGTTTGCGAGATCCTATTTTTCTTGGTATTGCCTAAAGGATGTGATCTGCTAGTACTAGTAGAACTCTTCATTCATGTAGTAGGCAACACAGGTTTGTTAGAATCTTGTGTTTTGTGGGAATCTACCTGTTTTTGAGTGTTACTTGATGATGTGGCAGGTTAACCTTGTTTTTGTTCAACGGTGTGATCACTACTAATTTCTCGCTAGGTTTTGTTAAACTAGGGCATGCAGCTGTAATATAAACTAGCACCACCAAAATTCATTAACATACTTATAGGCAGAGTATAAATCACTGTCGAAAGGTCTGAGTGCCCTAGCATGTTCGACTAATTCCCAAAGAATGTCAGCATTTTCCTGAGTGTGCTCAATGTAGTCTATGTGAGCATCCCTGTTTTGGATGTCCTGCATTAAAGATTTAGTCGCATTACATTTTGTATATCTGTTATGGGCTACAAATCTTTGTAATAATAACAAGTAAAACAATGAAGCCTTCGAGCTTTTGTAAACATTTTGATAAATCCAATGTAATCAGATTTAAAATGACTTTTAATTGTCGTTCAATATATACTCTGTGGCTAGTGATCTGAGAATTACCGCCCGCCCCGGACCTTATACTGCTGCCGACCCAATTATGGGTGGTTACCATGCAGACTTGAAGTCAAAGACCACAGAAGACATCATCAGCATTGGAAACTTCATGGAAGTTCTTGTTCTTAAACCAACAATATGTACTCTAGTCAGAAAATATTAAAGCTAATTATCCGTGAAATCGACCCATGTGGGAAGGCGGACCAGACCTTGTTTGGCCAATGTAGTGATGTAATCGAAGTTTAAATGGGACAACCTTCAATGCCATAACCAAAACTTGGTCTTTGAGGCTTTGGACAAGAGACAAATGGGAGAGGATAACATCATATCTTCTAGAGACAGAGTGTATAATTTGAACCCCTTGATCCTTTGAGTAGATCAACACCTTTAAAGTCACGAATATAGTAGGTGTGTTTGCGAAAAGCTACTTCGAGATCAGAATCACAAAATTGATCCATAAAAAATAAGTTGTGACCTAATCCTTCCACATAATAAACCCGAAAAATTATAACATTTCCCAACTGATAATCTCCATAGCCCATGATTTTTACAACATGATCATTCCTAAATCGAATGGTACCCATGAATTTACTGATAAAGTTGATGAGCTGAGAGCGGTTTCCTGTCATATGCTTGGAGCATCCGAAGTCCAAATACCAGAGAACAATTTAGACAACTTGAAATTGACAAGAGAAGAAGATGGAACATTTGAAGCAGTGGATCCCCAATATTGATTGGGTTCTAAGTTGTTAGAAATCCTAGATTCTATAATCTTAGATTTGCTACTCGAACCTACAGATTTTGTTACTTTGGGTCTCCTGCTATAAACCTTAATTTCTGGATTTTGTGTAATTACTGATTTTGAAGTGGTTTCCTTAAGAGGCACTACTTTAGTGGAGGTGATCCTAGTTAAAGGGCATGTATTTCCATCTATAGTGAAGGTCCGTCCTGTAGGTTTCCACCTATATCCAATATCAGTGAACACTTTACCAGTAGGTTTCCAAATTTTCTTCTTTTTGCTACTCTTAGCAGATTTAGATTTAGAACGCACATTCACATCATTAACAAAATCAAGAACACACAAATCATGAATTGCATCAAACATACATTCATTACATGTAGCACAAATTAATTCAGAATTCGCATTTAACATGGAATGCTTAACATTTGCATTACAGACAGGTTCAATAACACGATTCATTTTATTTGAATTAGTTTTAACGCTCCTAGGGTGGTCTTCTACTTTATTCTTCATGTTGCTACTGGTTGTTCGCGAGATCCTATTTTTCTTGGTATTGCCTGAAGGCTGTGATCTGCTAGCACTAGTAGAACTCTTCATTCTTGTAGAAGGCAACACAGGTTTGTTAGAATCTTGTGTTTTTAGGAATCTACCTGTTTTTGAGTGTTACTTGATGACGTGGCAGGTTTGGCAAACCTAACTTTCTTGTTTTGTTTAATGGTGTGATCGCAACCAATTTCTTACTAGGTTTTGTTAAACTAGGGCATGTAGCTATCACATAAACTAGCACATCCTAAATTCGTTTAACATACTTACAGGTAGAGTCTAAATCACCGTCTAAAGGTCTAAATGCTCTAGCATGTTCGACCAATTCCCGAAGAGTGTCAACATGTTCCTGAGTGTACTTAATATAGTCTATGTGTGCATCTTTGTTTTTCAATAATTTAGGAGATAGAGGTTCTAAGTCTAGCCTAAACATTCCTGGAGCAATAACATTGGCATTATTTGATTGGACATCCTTTTCAACCACTTTTTTTCCTTTTAAACTCTCAATGTGTTTCCTCAAATTAGTAATTGATATATCTTTTGCATTTAGCTTAGCTTGCCATTCAATTCTTTTGAAAAATTCTTGAATTTTAGGAGCATCGTGATTGTTTAAAGGTCTGTTATTCAGAAAACTTTCTTTTTGGTGTTGTAATTTAAGTTCAAGATTAGCACAATGATTTTCAAGTCGTGAACATCTGAGTACAACTTCATTAAAAACTTTCTTTTCAACCATATGTTCCTTTTTGGCAAGCTCATCCTTAAGCACTAGATTCTCATTGTATTCATGAATAAAACTCTGTTGCATTTCACGATAATTATTTCATGTAGCAAGAGAATTTACACAAATGTGAACTATCTCTTGAGATAAGAGAAGTTCAAATAAGTGATCATTTTCCCGCTCTAATCGCTCAATTTCAAGATTATCATGCACAAGGCATTTATTATTATTAACTAGAAACACAGTGTCAGATCCAAAATCATCATGCATCATAATATTCATAACATCTTGACAGATAATATGTTCTAAGCGATTTATCAGAAAAAAGTTCTTTTTTTAGATATTATCAATATATTTCATTGTTTAATAAACACGTTCAAATTCAGTTTCCATTTGGTTAAAGACCGTTGCACTTCATTAAGTTCATTGTGAAGACCATTATCAAAATCTTTTAATGATGATCGTAAAGAATTTATAACTGGAATTACTTCTCCTAAGAAAACCTTTTTGGTGTGTTCAAAACCCCATGAGCCCTTAGTTATTGCATCTGGTGTCGTTCTTACTCTCACCACCTTGTCAAATCTAGCAAGGTGATTTTTTAGTTTTTGAAAACTTGTATTTAACAAATTTACCGTTGGAAGTTCTTAAGGAACCTTTATTTCAACTGGTGTTTGTGTAACAAGTTGTTCACATTTAGGGTTTAAAATCGGTAACCAGGAAGCTTGTTCTGCAGACAATTGCATTTGTAGAACAAAACATTTTCCAAAATCTTCAGACAATTTATTCAACTCGGAATAATTAATTAGAGAAATATTAAATTTTTTTTCTTTTGAAATTGGATCATTTTGTTTTGCAAGCATTTTTTATCGACTCTCTTCTTCTAAAATCAAAGTCTCTTCTTCATCAACCATAGAAATCACATCATGTTTCTTAGATATCACAATTCCATAATATAATGTTGGCTTAATCCGCTAAGCTTTCTTAAGATAAAATGGATTTTGATAACCAAGAACTTGTTTGTGAGTGTCATCATAAAAAACTTGTGGTTTCGTTAGCATGTGCATCGTTTGCGCAGATTGACCCACTTTATAGACAATATTATTTGGTTCCTTTATTTTTTTTCTAAATTAATTTCTTTGTCTATGTATTTTTTTGGATTCCTTTTTGAAAACATTAAATGTTTGCAATAACGATTCCTTTTCCTTGACATGTTTAGAAAGAGTTTGTTTAAGTAAGTCAATTTCTTGTTTAAGTGCTTATATTCCGAATCCATGTCCTTCCTTTTGTGAATCAATTTGATTTGTTTGGAAAGAGTCTGTTTAAGTGAGACAATTTCTTGCTTAAGAGCATGCCTATTCCGAATCATGTCATCTATTTGTGAATCAATCAATTTTTCATGACTGTTCAAATCACTATTAAGTCTTTGTTCAAAAGTTTTGACTCGTTCCTTATATCTTTCAAGCTTAGCAGTTAAAGATTCATTAACACATTTATTTTCCAGATCAATCTTATGAAAATTAGTTACTTGATTAGACATTTTTTTCAAACGCAGACATTATCATGACATCTTGTTGTTGAGAAGAGTTCGTATCTTGAACAACCGCATTTTTGTTTCTTACAGATATTGGGAATAAGAATTGATATTTCTATCACTTGTTATTTCATTATCTAGAACATAATCAATAAGGGATTGTTCAAAATACTGCATCTCTTACACACTTTGATTAATCATATCATCATTTTGATAAGTGTCATGTTGTGGTACCTCACAGATGCATCTAAATCGTAACTAGAAAGATTAGCCATAAGGACCGCTTTTTCTAAAGAGATATCATCACAGTCTGAGTCGTAAGCATCTAGATCATCAGTTTGGAAAGTAGTATTGTGTGTGATTGTTGTCTGAGTAGCTTGACCATATGCAAGTCCAGGATCTGCTAAGAATTCCTTGGCCTTTTAGGCTGAGTGAACTTCCTTGTCATATGCCCTTCACCCTAACAATTATAACACTTAACAACCCTTGTTTAACATGCTGCATTATTTCCCCTGTGCTTGTAGCATTTCCCTTAGTTCTCGTACCAGCAAAACTTGGACCCTGTCTCCCTTGCACTTGTTGAACAATAACCCTGCCATCTTGAATGGTAGCTTGGTTTCTTAGATTGGAAGATGCAGAGTTAATTGTTGGTTGAAGAAAAACATGATGCCATCACAGTTGACATAAATGCCATTGCTTTGTTTAGACAAGCAATTGGATCATCGCCTGGTAGAAATGATGGAACAACAAGTCCTAAGTCTAGTTGCGAAAACTCAGCTTGTCATTGTTGTAAAATTGGAGAGGTATGATAATCATTTTGAGGAACTGATGGTGGTGTATGATTAAGTTGGGTCTAGAATGCATGTTGGTATTGTTGTGGATGATGAGGTTCTTCATAAGTTGGTAGGCAAGGTTGAGAAGAATGAGCTTTTTGAGGAGTTGATGATAGTTGTTGTAGATACTGAGCAGAATTTGACTGAGTTTGATAGTTAGCAACCAATGCAAGTGGATATGGATATCTTTCACACAGCATGTGTGCTTCATTTTCATGTCCCTCATGTTGACTAAGATATGCATATAGCTAATCATAGTTGGTAGTATACAAGTTCTTTGCTAATTTGGCATCAGTCACAAACTTGCTCCATTTAGGTTGAAGAGCATTCAGAAACTTTATATTCACCTGGACTTGCTGTATTGTCATGCCAATTGTATGCATATCATTGATGAGTTGAGCAAATCACCAGTAACACTCATAAAGTGATTCACCCTTTACTGAAGTAAACTTATCAAACTCATTGTACAGTTTACATTTAAGTTCTTAATATGACAGTTCAGTACCTTTCATGAGTAAGTTGACTCTATCCCAGATGTCTTTAGCCACCTGATGATGGTTGACAAGAGAATACACATCTGGTGAAAGAATAATGTTAATTGCTTGAACATCACAGTCATCTTGAAGTTGTTCTTGTTCAGTGAGCTCTGCATATTTCTTTGGTCGAATTACACCATTTTCTTCAATAGTTGGATAGACAAGAGGTCCATTTTCAATAGATTCAAGCGTCATTCTACCATTTTTCTTTCCTTTGATGTATAGCACTATGACTCTGCACAAGTTATTACATTGATGTCAAGCTAGGAGACGGTTCTCAGCACCAGAAACTATCATGTGTTCAGCTAATGTTGTCATTGTTAATGTTGTTATGTGAAAAGATTTAAAGAATCGATTTAATGATTAATGAGAATTGTGTTAAATTATGTTTAATTGATGTTGTTTTAGGTGTACTTGATGGTGTTTTGTTACAAATTAAGTCCTTGTTGTTGTTTCGTTCTTCAATCGAATGGCAGATATTGACTAGGTCAAACTTGTAGATTTAGGTCAAAATGTAACAATTGACTAAGTCAAAGTATGGTGAATTGAGGTCAAATGGAAAATATTGACTAGGTCAAACTTGTAGAAGTTAGGTCAAAATGCAAACAATGACTTCGGTCAAAGGTGGTTAACCGCAATCAAGGGTGTCAAAACCGCAAGTTCAACATGCTCAAACCGCAAGTATTTTTTGTGTCAAACCGCAACAATTCTTTGTGTCAAACCGCAAGTCAACAAGCTCAAACTATAACTTTGTCAAACCGCTACTTTGTCAAACCAAACTATGTCAAACCGCTACATTCCTTTGTCAAACCGCAACCTTCACCAAACCGCAAGTTCGATACCCAAAACACAAAAACACTTCAAAAACACAATTTTTGATGTTTTCTCTCGAATTTTTTTTGCAAAACTAACTATGTTTAAGCTATATCTAGTATAAAAACACAAACTTTAACATTTTAAACATCAAAATCTATGGCTTTATTATTTTAGTGTATAAAGCTTTTCGAACACAATTTTTCAAGATCAAACGCACACAAAACTACATGAATCACCCCATGGCATATGATACCAATTGTAGAATATCAATAACACGTAACAATAAAGTATTCGGCTAGGATTCTAGAGAGAGAAAGAGATGGAAGGCTTTTCTAGAGAAAGAAACAATGTAATATTAGATTATGAGAAAAACTAACACCCTCTCCATGGAAGGAGAGGGTTTATATACTTCTTATAACCATTGTTGGGGCGTGTGACCCATGGATATTCCATGGGTTGGCCCGTTTCCTTTCTTAACTTAATTAAACGTTTACTACGAGCTATGACTTAATATATTGGAAGTGACCGAGACTTTTTTGTATTTCTAACAAGATTTCCCTTTGTCTCTGTTAAGAGAATCAAACTTTGCTTTTACAGCATTGTATGAAGTTCTCAAATCGCTATATTCTTTTTGAATTGAAAGAAGATCTTTTATGATGCAATTTTGATTTAAAGAAGCATTTGTTTAAAGCTGATCTTTTTCGGCGTTAGAATCTTAAATCTTTCGATCTAATTGTGTTCAAGGACAACTCTTGTATTTTCAAGTTTTTCAAAATACGTTTTTGTACTTGTCCATTTTCTTTAAAAATTTGACTTTGGCATCCATAAAATCTTTTGGTTTTTGAGCTAAAATCATTTCGAGCTCCTTAATATTTGTTTCAAAACTTGATGTTTCATTTCTAAAAAGAATCTTTTTCTCCCCCGATTCTGATTCAACATTTGAGGGATAAGAATCATACAAAGATTTTTGAAGGAAATCATTTAAGATTCAAGATTCAAACTTTTTCTTTTTCATTGATTCAATCTTTTGAAAAACTTTATCAAACTTTTTATCCGCAAATTCAGACAACTGAGACTTTAAATTTTCTGCTTCATTTTGAGAAACGTTTGAACTTTTTTTTCTAAACTCGTGAACGTTTGATTGAATCAAACAGGCTTTGGTAAATCGTTTTCAAGTGATCATTTTATTTTAGTAATGAAGCGACATTGTATTCCAACTTGATGTTTATGGTTTCTAGATCTTCGGTGTCAAACTTGATTTTGACTTCATCATTCTTATTACTTAAAACGTGACCATTTTGCACGGATGTTGAAGATTTGTTTTGCGATTTAAGTTCAAGAGAAATGCAATGTGCCTTCAGGTTTGCAAATTCCTTTTCATACTGGGCACTCATCGTTTGTCTATTTTCTGCTTTGACATAGCGCTTGTTTTGAATGTTTAGTTAATGGTCGTTTGAGCTAATGGGTTTTCATTTTTCAAAGAAGAGTTTTGTTCAAAAATCTCATTCTCATACACATGGATATGTGACTCTGAAATGGCTGACTCAAACTGGTGTTTGAAAAATTCTCTCTGAATGCTTAAAATTATACACTTTTCATCACACTCGTCTTCAAGAGACGTGACATACTTTAACTCATCTTTCATTTCTTTAACAAGACCCTTTTTAAAGCAGCTTAGTTGAAGATTGATGTCTTTAACAAAAGGTTCAAATTCGTCAGACAATCGATTTCTAGTTGTCCTTTTGACATTTTCTTCAAAACTCAAACTAATGAAAACATCCTCTCGCGGAGGGTTTTGCTTTAAAACATTTTCTTTTTTAAATTTAAGCATTGCATGTTTGACATAACAAAAGTATTTCATTAGAAGACTTTTCCAAAGTTTTGGATCATAATTACTCAGTTGAGCTTGTTCCAAATGTTTTTTCAAATTAACATCTCTTATTTTCAAAGGAACTTTTGGTGGTACTTCAAACTTAGTAAAACCATATACAAAGCCATGATACGAGAAATGATCTTATGATTAGAAAGCAATTCTTTTCCCATTTCATCAGTGTTATACAAAACTTGGTGTAACTCTTGGCTTGTTTAGGACAAAAGGGTTTTCAACATCATTTTGGTTCTCAAAGCCAAGGCCATGTTTTCCCGTATGAAAACTATCTTCTTTTGGAAGCAACATGTGAAGAGTTTGAGCGGTCTGTCCTGTTTTTCAAGTTTATTATCAAGATCATTTACTTGTTTCAAAAACTCTTGATTTTTCTTTTCAAGTTCATTTTTCCTTTTTAAAAGAGGTTGGACATACTCATCAAACTTTCCATTTTCCCTGGCGAATGTCTTATCATTTTGACAAGCTTGAGATTTAAGGTTTGAAATTTCGTCATTTAAAAGCTTAATCTTTTGAAGTATTCAGATTTAATTGTTGTTTCTTTTGCAAAATGTTTTTCTTTTTCCTTATATCTCTCAAGTACTTTTGTCAATAAGGCATTCGCTTGTTGAGCTTCGCGATTGATCTTCGTACATTTTTCAACATCACATTTGAGGTTATTGATCAAGGAAGCAAAGAAGGCACGTTGTTGCTCATCATCTACATAATCATGTTCTTCTTTATCTCTATCCGTATCCATATTTGGTATATTAGAAATAATATTACTATTATTCTTATTCACCACATATGTGTCTGGAATAGATTTAGGTTGTTCATGATTTTATATCCCATGAACAAACATATTTTCAAATATATCATGGTGTGACTTAGACAAAGTATCACTATCATATGAAGGTCCAATATCAACATTTGCATCATTCCCTGAACTGCTGCTATCATTGTCAGAACTTCTGTTTTCATTCCATGATCTGCTGCATTCATTCCTTGAACTGTTGCATTCATTCTGCTGTTCTGACGATGTACTGGAGTTAACTGTGCTTTGCTTATCAACCAAACTAGCATCCAATGCTATACCCTCATTGACCAAACTAGCATCCAATGCTAACCCGACAGTGCTCAAATTAGCCTCCAATGTTGTATCCTTAGTGACCAAAATCTCTTGTTGTCGTATCTCTCTTTCTTTTAGCCGTTTTTCAATCTCCTTTATTGCTTGAACTTCTGTTCTTTCATCCATAATTCTCCGTATTTAAGTATTCTTTCATCAATAGGCTTGTCAAGTATATCCAGGTACCGGAGTAAATTACGTTTGTAAATTTCAGGTTCGTATCTCGTATAATCTTTAAAGTTGTTTTGCGAGCATTTATTTTGAAAATCTGAAGCATTCACCTCTTTCAAGTAAAAAAATTTATTGAACGGTGTTCTGAGCACATCAAGACAAGTCTTTAAATCACAGGAATGAAGATTCTCTTTTTCAAGTTGCCATTGTAGTTGATTCAAATTGTGGTACATCTTCTCTCTGAAAGTCTGATGCTCCTCTTGGAAGAGTATTCAAAATGCAATTTCATATGGTCTTTGGTTTCTACCCACTGAAAACCTATTATTATGGAGAGTTTCAAGATGTATCTTGAGCTCTTTAAACCATGCCATGCACTGCGAGTGCAATTGTTCTTTCTTCGGAGTTGCTTCAATTGCAATTCTCTCTTCTCTTAGGTGTTTGAATGGATGATTCCATTGGATTCTGATGCGTGAAATTGATTTGTAGATCTTTTTGATGATAAAGAAGTGTTGTGTGGTTAAAACTATTAACACGAGATTTTTCCCTCCAAAAATTAATTTCAAAATTTTCTTTCGCTAAAATTTGAAATTCTTTTCAGAATTCAATTCTAAGTGTAGGAAAAAAATTTGAAATTTTTTAAAAATTTTGTGACAATTTTAACCGGAAATATTTGAATTTCGTCCAAAAAATTTGAATTTTAGCCCAAATTTTCACTGTAGTACCAAAATTTGAATTTCACGTAAAAATCCAATATAAAGATTACCGTAAAAATTAAATTTTACTCAAGTTTTCCTGCCAAAAAACTCTTTTTAATCAAATCGCTTGTTAAACATACTAAAACCGCCTGATTTTGTTATTCAAACAGCGTGATACAGTGACTCAAACCGCTGGATTTAGTTTATCAAACCGCTTGAAATTGTAACTCAAATCGCGGGATTAAGTTGCTCAAACCACCTGAAATGAACTATCAAATCGCCTGAAGAATTGAAGTCAAATCGCGGGATTTACTAAGTCAAACCGCCTGATAGTTGAGCTCAAACCGCGTGATTAAGTTACTCAAATCGCCTGATAGACACAGTCAAATCGCCTGAATTTACTAGTCAAATTGCATGATATTACTACTCAAATCGCCTAAGTAACAGTCAAACCACCTACTTAGTATATCAAATCACCTAACTTTTGGGACTCAAATCGCCTGAAACTGAACTCAAATCGCGGGATTCTTGCAAACTGATGATGAACAAAAAGATTAGTCTGACGATGAAAGAACTGAGACGGATGGATCTGAGAAAGCTGAAGATAAGAAAGCTGAAGATGATAAAGATGCAAATGAGAAAGCTGGAGAGGAACAAGATCTAGATGATCAAGCTGGAAAAGTACATGCTGAAGTTTGTGTACCTGAGCCACAACTGGAAAAACCTACAGTACCACTTCCCAGTTCCAATATGATATTGTCTCTGCTAAATATGGTAATCAATTTCTTAATGATAATGCTAACTTGTCATTGAATGAAGTTTTGAAAGACCCATTTGAAGCTGAAGTTCAATCAATGGTGGATGTTCCCATTCATAAAGCAAATCCTGATGTCTAAAGAACTCCACTAGTTGATACAGTTGTGCATGCTTCCAGAAAGACAAACCTTCACCAAAAACACAACCACCACATCTCAACCAAACCGAAGCAAAACCAAAATAATCTCAAAGTCCAAAGAAACTGAAGAAAAAATTTAATGCTGATGTTGTTTGAGAGACTCATAAAACTTGAGGGGGGGGGGGGGTGGGGGGGGGGGGGGGGGGGGGGGGGGGGGTGGGGGTCAATAGGGTTGCAACAATGTCCAAGATTGTCACATAGACGCAACTGAAAATCTGTTCAAGCCAATATTGATATGATGGGAATTAAGAATCAAATGCCGAAGTATCTACCAAAAGCAGTTTCTGAGTACGTCCAACCAAGAATGAAAAGTACGGTAAGATGTACTAAAAAAGAGTCCAATCAACCTTTTCTTGTCTTCCTCTACATCAGCAGACTCACTCACTAAATACGAGCTGAAGCACAAGCTCTACAAGAGTCATTCATTTCTTGCACATAAAAAAACATTGGTATGTGTTTAAATACACATACTTTTGTCCATAAAAAACAAGCTTAAATGACCAAAAACATACCAAAAATACATTGTATTTGTATGTTTTCCATTTGTGTTGTGCAGGAAACGGATATCCGACAAAACCAAGCACGGAATGGAAAAGTGTGAAAAGACAAAGTCAATCAAAGTCAAAGTCAAGAAAAGTCAAAGCAAAGTCAAAAACACAACTTGAGGGACTGAAATTGCCAAGTCTTAAAGTTGGATTTCAAAGACTTTAAGTGAAAAAGGGTATTTATAACTTAAGGGGGCAATTCTGCCAACCCCTTAAAGTTGTAACACACAAGGACTGACTGTGCAATTTACTTATATGAGTTGAGGGGGGCATTCCTGCCAAACCCCCAAACTCATATTGCCACAAGGACTATGCATGCAATTACTCTTAACACGTTTGAGGACTAAAACTGCCCAAGTCCCCAAAAATGTCGGGGGGGGGGGGCTAACATCGCACAAGGCCTAAAAACTGCAACAAACAATAACATTGAGGGACCATTATTGCCAAATACCCAAACATCTCCCCTGCTAATCCCTTAACCATTTTTCCCGCTCTTTTCAAAACCCAAGAACGAATCACGGGTCTTCTTCCCCACAAATACCCTGCAACTCTACTTTTATCCAACGGGTAATAACTCACCCTCACCCCCACTATCTACCCTGGTCACAAGATACATTGCCATGATGGCAATCCCATCAATTTCAAGGTTCTTTACACGAATCAAGAGCCATGATTAATTCAAAGAAGCACACTTGAAGATTAAGGGCTGAGATGAAGGGTTTGAACCCTCTCACATAACTAGCACACTTTGGGAAGCCAAGAATGAAGATTGTAGTATAAATAAAAGGGCTTTGTAAGCCGAATGGGATAACTGAGTTCTTACTTTTCAATTAAGTCTTTTTCAGCTTATTTTAACTTATGTTTAACTTATTGTAGCTTTTAATTCAGTATTGTACTTTTTTCCAAGTTTAATCAAAGTTTGAGGTTTTTAAGTTAAATTCCAAGTTTGAATTTTAACCTTTATTATGACTTTATGATAACCTTTATTCAGTAAAAAGCCCAAAAAGTTAAGTAGTTAATGGACAAAATCTCAAAAATCCACTCTCAATTACCATGGCTTACTTTTTGGAAGATAAGCCAATTATTGAAGGGCGTATGGACACCACCAGCTTATCTTTGATAAGCTGGAGCTTGTAGACAAAGCTTTTAATAGTTATTAGCCTGTTTAGAGCAAAGGGCTTTGTAAGTCCTCTTTTCTTCATTTTAGCTCACTTTTCTTGCATTTGCTTATTTTCAGCTTATTTGTGCTTATCTCCTGTTCCAATATGCTTATTTATGCTTATTATTGTTGTTTAGTGCTTAAAATATAGATCTTGTAGTTTAAAATCTCATTTTACAAGTTTTTCTTAAAATCTGTCATAATTAGTCAAAACTGTCAATTCTTGGTTTGCTTATTTAAGTGCTTATTTGTTGTTGCCTTTAGCTTATTTCTACTTATAATGTATGTCTAATAAGTTATCTTTAAGAGTCCTAGCTTAAATCTTTGTAAAACAGCCCTTAAAAGCCCTTTTTAGAACCTAAAGGGGTGTTTGGGTTAAGGACCCAAAATGGGTCAATCCAGGTTAAAAAAAACTATTGGGTCACTTTGGCCAACTTTGGCTAGCTTTTTTAAGCATTTCTAATCAGTTGTTGAAAAAGTTTTAAAGATAAAAAGTGATTTTAAGGTTTTCCTAAAAAGTTCCTTTAAAACTGTTATCAAAAACAGTTTATAAGGGCTTATTGGGTTAAGGCTTTCAAATCTTGTTTTTGAGACTTGTTTTGTGATAATTATACGGTTTAAAATGTAGTACTAACGTCCTCTTGTTTTCCAATCTGTCCAAGCAAAAATCTGGCAAGATTTTTGTTAAGTTTTCATATTTAAACTGTACCTTTTTTCTATCATTTTTAGATACTTAGATTAGTTTTTAGCTTTTGAAAATTGGTGCACAAGCTCATTAGGAGCTTGTGTCTACCTGCTTCAGCTTATTTTTCATTTTAAAGTTTATTTGGTGGCTTATTTTTAAGCAATCTTCTTGTCCTCTTTTTCCTACCAAAAGTGCCCTGGTGCTAAAGCTTATTTTTGACAACTTCTTTAAGCTGTCATAAGGCTTACCAAATTCTTTCTTTTTAGCATTTTTGGCTAGCTTATATGGTGTACTTTAAGCCCCTATAAGCTTAGTCATTGGGTCCCACTCTTAGGGCTTAAAAATAAGCCCTAAAAGTCCCCCAAGAGCCTGTTTGGGCCTGCAGGCCCAAACCCATTTGGTTATTGCTTTATTGGGTGCCTGGCTTATTGGTTTGTTTATATTTTCTTATTTCTGTTTGTGTTTGATCATTAGGTGTAAGTTAATCCATTAGTTTCTTTTCCTTTATTTTCTTGTGCTTATTTAAGCTAGCAGAATTAAATTTTAAAACTAGCAGGACTAACTTTAAAGTTAGAACTGCTAGGTTCATAAGCTCATTTGTGGCTTATTTTGAGGTGCTTATTGGTGTTTCAAACCCCACTTGTCCTCAAAAACAGCTTAAGGGGTTTAAACTTGAGGCCCCAAAAGTGTCCCAACTGTTTGCAAACAGATTATAAAGCCCTTTGGCTGTATTCCATTTTGTGACTTGTTTTAGATTTAAGGCTGATATTTGTGCTATTAGATTGGCTCTTAAGCCATTTTGAGCTTGTCTAGCTTAGTGAAGCTATTTGAGCTTATTACTTACAAAACTGAAAGCTTTTAGAAAATAAAGCCTAAAACAGCGCTTTAAGCAATTTTTGGCTTATTTATAAGCTTCTCAAAAGTGCAGTTTGAGAAAAATGTTCATTTTAGAGTGTTAACAAGTTTGTAATAAACGGATTTCGAAATAAAAGGAAAGTGGAAGTCAGGGGTGAGCTAGACTCGAACCCGCCTCTACCACTCTCACCTTTTAAAAACACAACACACACTACGGCTGCGCCCTTGGGTCTTTTCTGTTAGACCCTTGGGTGCTTTGGTATTTAAAGGGGTTTTGCCCTATTAAGCTTATAAGCTGGTTGGGCTTATTTGACAGCTTATTTGATAAGCTGTACGACCTAGCTTATTTTTCTAGGACCTTGTCATTTTAGCTTTTTTGTGTAAATTTCTCATTTTGTTTATATGCGTTAGTATTTTTTTTATTTGTTTAAAAAAAAAATTTATTTTCTTTAAAAACTTTAAAAAATCATAAAAAAATAAAATATTAATCAGAAAAATATAAATCTTTTTTCTAAAATTTTCTTTTTTCATATATTTTGTAGGAAAAATGTTAAAAGTTTCGTAGGTTCATTTTTTCAAAACTTCATTTTCTAAAGAACGGGATTTATCCCCGTTTTTGTTTTGACTCGTTTTGGGGTCAAACGACCTCCGTTTTTAGTCTAGTTTTTTTTAAACTTTGTTATTTTTCATCTAGAATCTATTTTAGCTTTTAAATTTGTTCTAGGGTTTAATTTGCAAAATTTAGGTTTTTGACCCTCGTTTTTCGTGCCCGTTTTAGGATTTAAGTTGTATTGAGCTTTCGTTTTTTAGGTTTTATTTAATCATTTTTGTATATTTAATTGGTAGAAATAGAAAACCCATCATAACCTTGTCATATTCAAACATCAATCATCAATCCGTCATTCGATTTTCCATTCAAGCCTCGTTGGGACAAAACGACCCGGGAACTCATACTTCCGGTTACATATATATTTTATTTAGTGAATTTTGACTTCTTGCCTTGGTCAAATGAATTGGTTTGATGGTTGCTTTTCTATTATATATATATATATATATATTATTGACGAAACCCAAATTTTTGGCGCCGCTGTCGGGGAGGCTGAAAACGATTATCGTTACGTTTGAAAATTTGTGTTTGAATCTGTGATTTTTTTTTCTATAAAAATATAAAGTACTGAAAATATTTTTCATTTTCTTTTATTAGTATAATTATCATATAAAAACAAAAGAAAAACCAAAAATATAAAAACATTGTCCATAAAAAAAAAAAAATTCACAAATTGGTAAAAATACCAAAATATAATATTCTCAATTGAGGTATTATCATAATAACTTCCGGTGAACTTGTTGGTTCCCAACTCGAACAAAAGATTTAAAAACTTGCCATTTGTGTCGCTTACGACGTACGGCTCACCTCGATTTGATTAACAAACTAAAAAGTGGGTATAAGGAGGGTTGTTCTGAGGAACTACGACCCGAAAGGAGAAATAAGCTTCGCGCTATTCCTACTCCTCCGCTCACCTGTGCGTTTATCTTTTTGAGAGCTACCGTGAAGTAAGTAGATTATTTGGTTGAAGTTGTCTTATCTCATTGTCCGTTAAAATCAATTGTGAATAAATCATTGAAAAACCAAAAAAAAAAAATAGTGTAAATTTTCTTTTTATATTTCTGTTTTGTGCATGCGCACTCGTTCTCAAGCCCGTAAACGTCGACAACAACAAGTCCGACAAACTTCTGTTGAATCACCAAATCTTGAGAAACCAAATAACAATCAAGAAACTTTCAATCCTCCTATAGTTACGATGGACGATAATCGTACTATGGCGCAATTGCTCGAAGCACCCACCGAGGGTTACGAGGATGCGATCGTTGTTCCCGAAATTACCGCGAAAACACTTTGAGATTCAAGCATGGTTACTTAATCTTGTTCAAAAACAGCAATTTTTTGGGACATGATAAGGAAGACCCACATGCCACATCCGATTATTTCTACAGATACTATCTACGATGAATTTCACGAACGTCTGAGTACGTCGGTTAAGTTATGCTTTTTCTATTTTCCCTCGAGGGAGCAGCCCGGATTTCGGCTTGAAAAGGCCCCTCGATCGATTTTACATGGGTGATCTGGTTTCGAATTCATTAACAAATTCTTCCCTCCCTATAAAACAACAAATCTTCCGACATGAAATCAAGCGATTTCAACAAAAATTTGATGAAACGTTTTACGAGGCTTGGGACCGATTAATGATTTCTCAGGCGGATGCCCGCATCATGGGGTTTTCAGAATTGCATCAATTGATACATTCTATAAATGACCTAAATTTGAATGATCAAGATTCATCTGAACTCGCTGCGCGGTGGTAACTTTTGGAGAAATGCCTCGGAGAGTGCCTAAAAATCTCGAAAGCAAATCCAAAGTTCGTCAATCACGAAGCAAGGCCATTATTTCCAAAGTGAGTACGAGCTCTTCTACCCCAGCAGTTTCATCCGATGTTGCTGAGCTGAAAGATATGGTTAGAGCATTGATTCTCGATAAGAAAAACCAAACCCCAGCTCCCGTAAAAGCGGTTGAGCAAAGTTGTGTAACTTGTGGGGGAGGTCATTCTTACCAAAATTGTCCAGCCACCGATGGCAACATTTATCGTGACAATATCCAAGAGTATGTGTCACAAGCCGCTGCGGCAAATTTCAACCAAGGAAATACCGGTTACCGACCTCAGATGGTTGCAAATCAAATTCGACCTCCCGGTTTTCCTCCCATTCAAAGCCATAATCAAAACAATTTCAATCGGGGAAACAATTACAATCAAAACCGAGGGAACAATTTCAACCAAAGCCAAGTTACGTCCAGGTTAATCAACCACCAGACTTACAAAGCTCTGGTTCCTCAGACACACTAGTGTGTCAAAAACTTGATTTTGACAACTACGTCAAGGCGAATGATGCAGTTCGAGGAACATGTAAAACCAAGGCAATACCTTGCAAAACAAATGGCAATTTACGGACATGCTTTCAAGTTCGTGACTTCTAATACGCCTCTATTCAGGTTTTGGGAACTCTCCCGGGTAACACATTACAACCGAAGGAAGATTTGAAAGTATCACCACCGAAGTGGTGTTGCATTGCAAGGACCGCGATTCCTTCTATTCATCTTCTCCTCGAAAGGATGAATGTGATACCAAGGTTAAAGGACACGATGCTTTCCTACTCTTCTTAATAAACAGAAGCACCGAAAGACGGCCAAACCTCCGGTTATTCAAGTCCAATCTCAAAATCCAACTTCTGAACCCGTTGTTGATCTCGTTAGTGCTCCGATGCCTAACCAACGAACATCAATTCCATTTCCTTCAAGAAGAAATGATGCAAATGCGCCGTGAAAAGCTATAACGGATCTAAATGAGAAAATTCTCCGAAATCTTTAGGAGATTTGAGTTCGATATTAGTCTTTACCGGCTGCTTGGGACCCTTATGCCGAAATTTTACCTATACTCTAAAAACTATAATCGAAACAAAGAGAAGTTGAGTGAAATGGTAGAATCCTATTGAACGCGAATTGCCTTAGCAGTTCATCCTACAAGTTACGAAAAAACTTGTGACCTGGCCGATTCTTTTCCATGTGAATTTTCTGGGTTTAATACATGCAAGCCTTGGCCGATCTCGGCGGCAAGCCTAATCTTATGCCATATTCGTCTGGAAAAAATCTCTCTCTTCCCGAACTACCCCAACGTGCATGACACTAGAGCTAGTAGAACCGATCAGATCATGGAACCAATCGTATTGCTTAAAGACGATGTTTAATGGTGGGAAAGTTCTAGTTTCCAGCAGATTTTGTTGTCATAGATTTTGAACCAGACCCCCGAGTACCTTTAATTCTCTGGAGAAGTTTCTTAAAGACCGTCATGCGTTGATAGATGTTTACGAAGGTGAAATAACCCTTCGAGTTGGCTAAAGAGGCCTCACCTTCAATTACTGGACCAAACTTCGAGATACACGGCTAATTTACATCATATTGACGGCAAACCGAATCGACGTCGTTGAATTAGCAAGTGAAGAATACTTCGCAGGAAGTTTTATGGTTTTTCTGATCAGTTTGCCATACGGTAATCCTCTCGGATTACGATTCCAATGTGTCAAATTCTTCACCATCACTAACTCCTTTCGGGAGTAGCGTTTTTCTCTTCTCGAAGAAGCCAACGCTTTATAGCTATCAGAGAGCCAATTTCACGGGAAATTGATGCTACTTACTATGATCCGGAGGGTGACATTCTTGTCCTCGAAGCACTTCTCAATAGTGAACCGTTACCTCCTCTTCCGAATCATAAAGATTATTCGCCCGGAATCCGGAAAGAACTCAAAGTTGTTGAAGCTAAAACCGTTAAATCATCAATTGATGAGCCTCCCGAGGTTGAACTCAAGGACTTGCCACCTCATTTAGAATACGCATTTTTGGAAGGCGACGACAAGTTGCCCGTCATAATTGCGAAAGATTTAAAGGATGAGGAAAAGGCAGCTCTTATCAAGGTTCTAAAGTCCCACAAGCGAGCCATCGCTTGGAAACTCTCCGATATCAAGGGTGTTGATCCAGAGTTTTGTACTCACAAAATCCTTAGAGAGGACTAAGAACCAACAGTTCAGAGTCATACGACGGGTAACCAAAGATCATCGACGTACAAAAAAGAGGTTGAAAAACTTCTTGACGCCGGATTAATTTATCCGATCTCTGACAGTCCATGGGTAAGCCCGATACACTGTGTACCAAAGAAGGGTGGCATAACCGTCGTCAAGAATGATGATAATGAATTGATCCCGACCAGATTGGTTACGGGGTGGCGAGTATGCATTGACTACCGAAAGTTGAATGAAGCCACCCGAAAAGACCATTTCCCATTACCCTTCATGGATCAAATGCTCGAAAGACTCGCGGGAAACCAATATTATTGTTTTCTCGATGGCTTCTCGAGTTATTTTCAGATTCCTATTGACCCGAAGGATCAAGAGAAGACAACATTCACTTTCCCATACGGAACGTTTGCCTATCGCTGCATGCCTTTTGGGTTATGCAATGCACCCGACACGTTTCAACGATGTATGATGGCAATCTTCCATGACATGATCGAAAAGACAATGGAAGTGTTCATGGATGACTTCTCGGTCTTCGGAGATTCTTTCTCTACATGCCTATCCCATTTGGAAAAATGTTAAAGCGGTGTGAAGACACCAATTTGTCCCTAAATTGGGAGAAAAGCCATTTTATGGTTAAAGAAGGCATTGTTCTTGAACACAAAATTTCTAAGTCGGGAATTGAGGTCGATCGTGCTAAAGTTGAAGTCATAGCAAAGCTCCCTCACTCGACTACTGTCAAAGGTGTCCGTAGCTTTCTTGGGCATGCCGGTTTTTACCGACGTTTCATACAAGACTTTCGAAATTGCCGCCAATGGTCCACTTGCTTGAATAAGGACTCCATTTTTCTTCTCAAAAGAGTGTATCGAATCCTTTAATACAGCTTAAAAGACAATTGAACCGAGGCTCCAATTTTGATTGCTCCGACTAGATTGCCCTTCGAACCTATGTGTGATGCAAGGACTTTGCAATTGGGCTGTCCTAGGGTAACGAAAGAACAAGCATTTCCAACCAATTCACTATGCCAGGCAAGACAATAGACCGAGCTCAAGCACACGACACTACGACCGAAAAGAATTACTTGCCGTAGTATTACGCTTTGAGAAATTCGGTCATATTCGTTTTTGTCCAAAAGCATAGTGTATACGACCATCTGCTATAAGTATCTCTTTGCTAAAAAGATGCTAAGCAAGACTGATGCGGTGGATCCTTTTGCTCCAAGAATTCAATGTTGAGATCGAGATAAAAAGGGAGTAGAAAATTCTCGCCGCAGACCATCTTCCAGACTTGGAACCCTCACCTAAAATGAGTTCGAGAACAGGAAATCACCGGAAACATTTCACTCGTAAACTCTTGGATCGTTTGCTCTTCGTGCTGCATATCTACCCATGGTTGCCGACTTGCAAATTCTTTGGGGGAACTTCATTGTCAAGGGAATGTCCTCCAAACAGAAAAACAAGTTTTTCAAAGATGGTCAAACATTACTTCTGGGGACGACCCTTTTCTATCAAGATCTGTGCTGACCATGTAAATAGGCGTTGTGTTTCAGGGCAAGAAGCTTTTGACTTTTCTCAAAGCTTACACAGCAAGAAAAATCTTCGATTCAGGATTCTATTGGCCCACCATCTACAAGGATGCCCATGACTTTGTCACCCGTTGTGACATTTGTCAACGTCAAGGAAAAATTACGCAACGTGATGAGATGCCACAAAACTCCATCCAAGTTTGCGAAATCTTTGACATCTGGGGCATTGATTTTATGGGGCCGTTCCCGTCTTCAAGAGGGAACAAATACATACTCGTGGCTGTTGACTATTTGTCAAAATGGGTCGAAGCAAAAGCGCTCCCCACCAATGATGCCCGAGTTGTCTGTAAATTTTTGAAAACTCTCTTCTCTCGATTTGGTGCACCCCGAGCTATCATAAGTGATCGCGGAACTCACTTTTGCAATGACCAATTTACAAAAGTCATGCTTAAGTATGGAGTAACTCATCGTCTCTCCACCGCGTATCACCCACAAACAAGTGGGCAAGTTGAGGTGTCAAATCGTGGTTTAAAGCGTATTCTTGAGAGAACCGTGGGAGAAAATCGTGCCTCCTGGTCGGACAAATTAGATGATGCTTTATGGGCCTTCCGCACAGCGTACAAAACACCCATCGGGTGTACTCCATATAAACTTGTGTACGGGAAGGCATGTCATCTTCCGATCGAGTTAGAGCATAAAGCCTACTGGGCCCTCAAGCATACAAATTTTGATGTTCAAACTGCGGGTGATCACAGGAAAGTTCAACTGAATGAACTAAATGAACTTCGTGATCAGGCCTACGAGAACTCTTTGATCTATAAAGAGAAAACCAAGAGGATACACGATGCTAAGATCAAAAACCGCGTTTTCAACGTTGGTGATCGTGTCCTCCTCTTCAACTCTAGACTGAAGATTTTCTCGGGCAAATTGAAATCCCGTTGGTCCGACCATTCACCATTGTTCAATTAGTTCCTTATGGCAACCGTCGAGTTACTCAAAACTCCGGGCCCAACTTAAAGTTAATGGCCATCGTATAAAACATCTATTTTGGAGGGACATAACCAACCGAGATTGTCCAGGATCTCCAAACCTACCCTAAGACAATTGAATTCCAGGGAAATGGGATCAAGCGTCCCGCGGACCTAAAACAAGCGCTTCGTGGGAGGCACCCCATGCTTATCCTTTTATTTTCTTTTTATCTTCAGCTAACTGTGTAATGTGTAGAGAGAGGAGGCTTACATTTTCCATTACCCGTGTTTTGTCCATGTTTTGTGTGCTTTGTGTTGTATGTCCAGGATTTCCCGGATTGTGAAGACTCTCGTGCTCGCAGTTTTACCCTTCATCCACAAGAGTTTCACATCCTCAGCTTCATTTTGGGAATCCAATATCCAAATCTAATCGACTAACGTTTTATCTTTTGGCACACTTAATAAATGGCCTTAGATTTACGTAGGTACCCCTTTCAAAACATCGAGGACGATGTTTAGTTTTTGTATGGGGGGATCTTCGATTTGATTTTTGCATGCAGCCGTTGTTGTCACGTAATCTCGTTTTTACCACTAAAATCTTTGCAAAAATACCAAAAAAATGAAAAAAATTTCAAAAATTTCAAAAATAAAATAATTGTTTTGTCACAGTTTTGACTTTCTCAATGGGTAGAATGAGAATAAATTTTGACTCGATCGGGCGTGTTGAGCCCTAGCTTTGTCCCTTAACCATTTAATAAACGAAAGTTTATTAGGCTAAGCATTCGCGGATCCTTTTATTAGGGTTTTTTAAATTTGCGAAGAATAAAAAATGATAGTGTTATTTACAAGTAAGATGCTAAGCAAGGATTATTTGGAAATCTTAAAAGCTTATAGGTGTAACTTGTCGCTTTTTCTCCCAGAAGCTCTTAACCTGACTAATAAACGTGCCTAATTTTGCTTTAACCGACATTTTCTAAAAAGAAGCTCTTTCGGAAACGAAAATATTCATCTTAGTTCAGCTTTATACTTGAGTTTCTAAAATGAAATTTTCTCAATTACGGAAAATATGTTGTAAAAAAAATATATATATATAAATAATATAAACTGTGGGCTGATAAAAGTTTACTGCGTCTTGCCGGCTCACAACCGATGTTGCAGTCTTCAAAACAAAGCCCATAGTGAGATAATAAATGGTTGTGTTGTGATATCTCACCAGGAAGCGAGGTCTAGGTGAGGGTTCAAACTAAGACACTTATCCTTAGCCATATTAGGAAGAAGGTGTTGTTGTGATTTCCCACTACGCTAGCAACGGGGTGGGTTTTCAAACTAAGAACATCGGTCGTTGGTTGTGATATCCTACTAGGGAGCGAGGCCTAGGTAGGTGTTCAAACTAAGCAACGCATTCCTAGCTTTAAGAACTTATGATTATAATGATGAAGATGTTGCAAAAAGTTCTACAGTTAAAATTCTGTTTCTTTATAAATAATCAAGTTACAAAGTCCTTATAAGTTGTTGCTTTGAGTCATGTTTTCATCTTGGAATCACGACTATGTAAATAAGTTGATCTAATGGGATTTAGTTGAAGAAAATGAGTACACACATTTAAACCATACACTCATGTTGGGAGTTAAAAGTTCACAAGTCATAAGTATGAGTGCTTAGCATTTAGACTTATATTGACATGATCTTGTTTAATTGCTTGGTTTGGAACTAGTGAAAAATCGGGGACGATGAATTTATCCGTCAGGACATCCGTAGATTATTCTATGGGCGTTTCTCATTCTATGATCCCAATGTTAATGAAATAAAGGAAGTCAAACAGGTAGTCGAGAAAAGAAAAGAAAAATCCAAAAAAAATATTAGGGATAGTTAGTGTACAAATAAAAAGTGGTGAAAACGGGACTTGTCGTCAAGTAAATGTGCGTCCAAGGTGTTGCTGATTCCGACGTGTCGAAACCAGCAAGGGGGAAGGAGTAGATTCACCCTTGAGTCTTTGCCTTGAAAGCTTGACATAGGGCATCTTTCTTGAATTTTTTTTAAGTTAGGCCATGCCGGGAAGACAATGTCATAACCGCAGAGAATATCAGCGCTTTAACTTGTGGCTTTTGGGTGCATTTCTTCAGACACATAGGGGAAGCGATATCTTGAGAACTTTAGTATGCATTATTTGAATCTCCAAGGGGGAAACGTTGTGAGAAGAATTATTCAAGTCGTGAAAGCACTACTTGCAGATCCAGATAATGCTTACCCCAAATGATCAATCACTAAGCTTATTTTTAAAGAAGTAGTAATATTTGATGTGGTATCCTACAATTCAGTTGTGGCACTTAATTATACAAATCCTGTAAAGAAAGCTTTAAAACTGCCCAGAGAGGATAGCTAGTCTGGGGGAAGCTTGAAAGCTCTAATTAAGAATATGCGGCATTAATTAGGGGGAAGCTTGGAGTTCATTGCTAGTTTAAGGAAGCTTTGAAAATTTCTAATGAAGAATATGTGGCACGAATTAAGAGAAGCTAATTCAGAAGCTTCCTCCTTAACCCAAAGTGTATGCGTTACTTATGTCCGTGCCTATTATAGAATTTCTCCTACAAGGTACTACAAAGATGATTCATGTTGGAGTGCAGACTTGAAGTCAAACCACCACGAAACGTCATCAGTATAGGAAGCTTCATGGAAAAGTTCTTGTTCTTAATCAATATGTACTTGTAGGAAATTATATACTAGATTATGTAATATCGTCCGTGGGAAGATTATTAGGAATCACTTACGTGACGACATTTACAGAAATGTACCAATTTTTTACCATATCACCACACACAGGGACTAGTATAGTCAACATATGATTCTTATGTAATGGTGGTATAAATACCCCTTTATGGCTTCCATAGAGGGGTTGAGTCATTTGTATCTTCCATTTTATTCATCTTATTTTATATTTTAACTTTCTCTCACTACTCTCTCTCACTAAAATGGCTATCATGTGGTTTGACTCACCAAGACCACCGGATCATAGTTTTCTAGTATTCTTCAATTGGTATCAAGAGCCATGGTTCTATCTTGGTTCCTTTAGTGGTTTCGTTGTGGTCATTTTTTATTTGAGCTTATTATTCGGCTTATATGCTGTTGTTTTCATTCGGTTTTTTTGTTGTAACGTTTAAATGGTTATCACATTTTTTGTACGGGCTTACTGTTCATAAAAATCAGTTGGGGTTATATATGTTAAAACCATAACTATCTCTACTTCCTCTTGTTTCATAAACAGTTTATACTTTTTTATTAGTATTTTTTGAAAAAATTAAAACGTGGCCTAGTTATTTCTTTTCTTCTTCTTTCTTTCATTATTTTTTTTTCGTTTGTCTCTTCTTACTTTTTTTGTGATAACACAACATAATTCTCCTTCAAAACTGCTTTTAAAAGCCTATTTGGTAATCTCTAGTTTTTGTGGCTTATTTGAGGTTTTAAGTTAGTAGCTTCTTTGTTGCTTCATTTTCGTGGCTTATTTCAAGCGTAACAGCTTATTTTTGAGCTTATTTTGGTTGTGGTACACTGTGAATACAAGCAAGGGAACAAGATCCAAGGTTTTAGGAGCTAGGACGATAGTACATCTAGACAACCGATCTAGCGTAACCGATCAAGCCAAGTCTAGAGCACCGAACGAGTTTAACCTTTGAGAACCGATCTAATTCATTTAGAAACAATCGAACGAGTTTAACCTTTATGTACCGATCTAGTCATTTCCTTGAAGACCCGAACGAGACACCTCTTTGACAACCGATCTAGTAAACAACCTTGTCACCCGAACTAGTTGATTCACTTGAGACCCGAACTAGTTGCTTCACTTGAGACCCGAACTAGTTGATTTACTTGTGACCCGAACTAGTTGATTCACTTGAGACCCGAACTAGTTGATTCACATTGTCACCCGAACTAGTTGATTCACATTGTCACCCGAACTAGTTGATTAAATCTTCAAGACCCGATCTAGCATTTTTTAGGTTTTCGGTTTCGAGTGTCGATAATCTACAGGACTTATAACGTATACCGTTGTGATCGTGACTCAGTTTCGATCAACGTGGTGTATTTACTTGCTACCGTCGATAACCGTACGACTCCACAAGATCAAATTTACAATCGTTACATTTATCACATATTTGAAACGAAGAAGAAGATTACATTCGTGCATGTTTTATTATTTTAATATAGTTTAAATTTTGATTTTTTCACTTCTAACCTTTAGATTTCAAAAGTTTTACTTTTAGCCCTTTGTGTTTAAAAGTCCTTCACTCTTAACCTTTCTTTTTCAAAACACTTTTATTTATAAAAAAAATTTTTGTTTCTTTTTAATTTTTTTAACATATAGTTGTAAGAACTTTCATCATTAGTCCTTAATGATAAAAATCTTTCACCATTAGTCCTTGTTTGTGTTTTAATCAACCGATACTCATTTTAAGTTGAAAGTTTGTGCACCGTTCATCGTTTTCGCTTATTATTCGTCAACAAAAGCTCAAGTTCTTCAACAACAACAACGATTTCACAACAATTAATTATTGCTTCACGGTTTCTTCTTGATTTTGTAAAATTCCGTGAAAATTTTAATTCTTTTCTCGGTTTAAATCATAGATTTGTAAATTCCCGTAAACGTTAATTGATTTCAAACCACAACAAAATCACTAAATCTACTTAAGATCCGTAATTTCATTTCACACATCGAATTACAATGGAATCTTTGAATTCTAATTTCCAAGAGAGGTAGTTGTATCAGTTGCAACAAATGCAAGACAAAGCAAAAGAAAGTTGCATGATATCATTTCGTCTACTTCATTCACATCTCCAAGTTCTTTCAATCAAGGGAGGATTCGAACGGGCATGTGTGGCACTATTTGATCAATATACTCTGACTTTCAGAGAATTGTTGTTACTAAACTTAGATCATCTAGAAAAGCAACTTGATAAAGAAGAATTTCAAGAGACTGAATCCATAGATGCGTTTAGAGTACTCATGAAACAGTTTCAGACATTCATCAATTTTCGATACTGTTTCGATGATTTTGATGGTGCAATGATACGCAAGTCCTTTCTAGAATACACTCGAACCGAGATTCAACAATTTGAATATATATTTATTTTTATTTTTTCCCGTGATACATTGATCACACATGAATCCGTTAAGAACTCTATGATAAAGGGCACAGCATAACGAGAAAATAACAGAAGTGTGAATGAAAGAGTGATGCAGTCAAAAGAGGGAAAGGTTAATTCGAGTAAAGCATTATATGTTGGTTTGGTTGTTACAGAAAGCAATGAGACAGAATCAGAAAGGCGTGTTTTAAGCAGCAGATCCGGGAATGATACACATACTGATGATGCAGATATCAACTCCGTGAATGACAAACAGCCAATGGCTGAGGTACAACTGTCTGCTGAACATAATATACTTGCTAATGAACAACAGCATTCTGAGCAATCTGAATCCGTTTATGACACATATTTGTTGGAAAAGGTTGATAGAAATACCACTCCTGAATCAACAGATATGAGTCATAGGGGAGGAGAGATTGACCAGAATGCTGATGCTAAAAAATGTCAAGTTTCATGTCCTTTACCTGATCCATCATTTGATAACATGACAACTGAATTTTCAAATCAATTTCTCGAATCTGAAAATATTTCTCTCAAAAAGACCGTTGCCCAACTTCAAAAAGACTTTTCAAGAATGGAAACACATTGTGTTAACATGGAACTTAAATATCAAAATCAAGCTTTAAAAGACGGGCAACATGGTCAAATTTTGAATGAAACGATCAATATCGAATTGGAACATAGTGTGGCTAAATTACTGGCAGAGAATGAGATGTTGCATAAAGAAAATGAGCATTTAAAACAGACTTACAAAGATCTTTACGATTCTATCAAAAAGACACGAGTTCAGACAAACAACCTTAATGACTCACTGGTTGCTCAAGTAAATAGTAAGACTATTGAAAATGTTAATTTAAAAGCTCAGATTCAGGAAAAGGTTTTTGCGAATGTAGCATTGAAAAACGAATTAAGAAAATTAAAAGGAAATAGCGTGGATACTAAGTTTTCAAAACCATCAATCTTGGGGAAACCGGTTTTACAACCACCCAGAAACCAATCAGTTGTTAGACAACCGAATGCGTTTAAATCTGAACGACCTAATTTTTTAAAACCACGGTTTGCCTCCCAAGTTGATGTGAATAACGTTTTGTCAAAACCAGTCACTCCTCATTATTTGCCTAAAGTTAGAGAATCTGTGTTTGCAAAACCCCAGCATGTGATTGCACCTGGCTCATCTAGGAATAGTTCTAAAGAATCGTATGGGTCAAATGACATGGCTCATAATTACTATCTAGAGGAAGCTAAGAAAAAGACACAAGACAAAAATAGGAATCTTAAACCTAGGAAAATGCCTTCTGCTAAAACACACAACACTCCTAATGCTTGTACACCAAAACCTAGGAGCAATAATCAAACATCTAGGAATTGGCCTGCATCTAAGAGTTGTGAGGAAACGCTAAAAGCTATGCAAAAAGCAGATCATTCTAGGAATCCTAGTTCATTTTCGGACTTCAAACACTTTGTTTGTTCGACTTGTCAGAAATGTGTCTTTAATGCAAATCATGATGCATTTATAACAAAAATTCCTGAAATAAGTGAATTGCTCAGGCTAAGAATTCAACCCAATAAGACTAGAAACATTAACAAACCCGTAGATCCAACGAGTCATACTCAGAAACCTGGTAGGAAAATCGTTACAGGACATAGTATTTCTCTCAATAAGTCTTCCGCTGTGCATGAGAAAATAAACACTCCTAGATCTTACCTTAGGTGGATACCGACGGTTAGAATTTTTAACACTGTTGGTCTTAAGTGGGTTCAAACTGAAAAGACATTCACATCTAGCACAACAAAGGTTGACTGTGAACTCCCAAATGGTTCAAATGATTATATCACTAACCCTTATAAATGCGATCAAACTCTCAATGTCAGTGCAGGTATATTTTGCAATCCTGAAAAGGAAAGACTCAGAGTTTGTTTGCTGAAAAAAGTGATATATCAGAAACCAAGGGTTCCAGGAATTTATGTATGATGAACAAGGACAACGGCTGTTGATTACTTCAGATCAACACCCGTGCTTCATGATAATGGCGTTTGTAGACAACACTTCAGGCCCCGTTCCTCAAAGAAAAGAAAGGTGTACGCTTCAGTGCGCTTTATCTTCAAAAGAAGAGAAATCTTCTTGTATCCTAAGTAAATACATAAAATCATAAAAACACAAAAAGATTTTTTTATTTTTATTTTATTTTTTATAAAATTTTATAAAAACAAAATAGAAAAATATAAAACCATTTAAAACCAAACAAAAAAAATAAAAAATGAGAAAAAAAGGTATTAATGGCATGTCTTTTGCAAACGATAATATTTATGTCCCTAAAAATGTCTTTCAATAAAGACACGTGGTCATAAATAAAGTTCGTACAAAAGTTTAAATGTTTTTCAAAACATACCATATGGCTTGCTATATTTCATAAGCAACCCGGTCATCATTTTAAAGGCAAGTATTCCGTCAAAAAAGAAACTTGACCTCTCAACGGGAATTTATTCTCGGGCATGACTACTTTATGAACTATGCAAAGGCTATTTGATTACTTTGGCATCACAACCCGTTCTTCTAGATTCATAAGTAGGCGCGTCAGAGCGCTGATGGTGACAAAATAAGAGAAATCTAATTTTTATTGGTAAAAAGTTGTCTTCATAATGAATCAGTGTTTTTAGTAATCACAAAAAGATTTTTAAAAGACAAATCGACCACTCAAACAATGACAACAGCTCTTTAAATAGAAAACGGGTCATTATTTGAGGGGGAAAGTGTCATCAAATAATCTTTTAAAACGGTCTTTCAAAATAAGTCACGGAACAAACGGATAAAGTTGTTGATAATGACGGATAACAATTTAAAGGGGAGTTAATTTATATTAACTACAAGAGCTTTAGATGTCATTTGTGTCAAACTTTAGGGACTTATTTGATATATGAGACCTAGTGAGTATAGGCTTTAAACTACATTCGATCAATATTGCCAACACCTCATAGTTTATAAAAGACTTAGGAATGCTTGAAAATACTTTCATAGTTTTAAAAGCCTTGAAATTGATTCTCACGGACTAGATTTAAGCTTATTAATTCTTCAAACACGATCTTGAATATGTATGCGTATAAGGTTTTGCTGATTCCGACGTGTCGAAGCCAGCAAGGGGGAAGGAGTAGATGTATACTTGATAGTATCCTTGGCCTTCTTTTGAGGTTAGCTTCTTGTCGTTTGATGTTAGCTTCTTTTGATTATAGGCTTGTTTGAATCTTAGGGTGCACTATTATTCAATCACATGTGGAAGAGACATATCGTCAATATCCATATGCAACATTTGAGTCCCCAGGGGAATTGTTAGGAGTATAATTATTTAAAACGTGAGAAAAGTTCTTTCTGATTCAATTAATGCTTCCTCAAATGGTCAATCCCTAAGCTTATTCTTAAAAGAAGTAGAAATATTTGATAAAAGAGGTACACATAGGTTTGATAAGTATGATGATTCTTTAAGATAGTCAGTATTATGTTGAAAGAAATGAGTTCATTTAGGACTTAGTTGACTTAGGTGTTTTCATTTTGACTACTTAGAGGGAATAATTGTGACATTCGGGACTTAGTTGACTTTGGTGTTACAATTTATATCATCACTATCATGTAAGGAGAAATACGGACATCCGGGACTTAATTGACTTTGGTGTTACGGTTTTGAGTTATTTGTGTACTTCGGATATATGGGCTTTATGCATTAGGACTGCTTGATGCGGCTTGCAAGAAAGTTCTGAATCTACTCAAGAAATGATTGCTGGTTTAGGGGGAAGCTAAGACAACATCAACACCGACATCACCAACCACACAAGCTCAAGTTACATATGTATCTGAATCTGTTTCATACTCAAAGTTTGAAGCAAAGACTTTCGTAACTTGGAAAGAAA
The DNA here is from genome assembly GCA_026074375.1 of Tanacetum coccineum. Classification (NCBI taxonomy): domain Eukaryota; kingdom Viridiplantae; phylum Streptophyta; class Magnoliopsida; order Asterales; family Asteraceae; genus Tanacetum; species Tanacetum coccineum. The sequence goes on from BQNB010027873.1 coordinate 34,147, forward strand.
GTTAAAGCAATACTGAAGAGTGCTTGGACAGAGAAAGATCAGATTGACAACTTCTTGAAAGAAAGAAGGTTATTGAGGAGCTTTGAAAGTTTGGTGGTGGGAGATTGTACAAAGGAGACCTACGGTTGCGACAAAAGAACCATATGATTCTATCATATGATTTCTTCATCATTCAGTCAAACCTCGTAACAAATAATCTTGTGAATATATATCATGTAGACTTAATGTGATTTCATAAGGAGTGCTGCGAGTACAAAACTTCAAGATCTCTTGTAAATTCAAAAGTTTCAATTATGTACTCAGCACTGTCTTATATTCCCTCAAATATTGAACGGAGCATTAAAATGTTCCTGATAGTTTTGTGTAACATTTTGTCCCCAGACGTTTAATCAATTGATATCCAAAATATCAAGGGATTAACATTTTGGACAAGGGGATAAAATGTGATTAAACTGAATCTAACTTGTATCGAAATGTGATCATATAAAATGGACTCGGTACACTCTACACTTAGCATGTACTACGATATCGATGCACATGTTAAGGGGGAGCTTTTAGTGATAATGAAAAACTCTCAAAGTGTAAATATTTTTTATATTTATATCAAACACTTTGATTGAATTTTCAATGGTTTTGAAGGATTGTGATGGAATACCCAAAAGACCGGCCATGTTCTTAAATTTATGGAGATATAAGGTGGTTAGGCATAGGTATTCAAATCCCATGATCCAGCCAGAACCGGAGAGATCTACCCAGGGATATCCACTAGTTAGTGTAGAAGTCCTTAGGTGTGATAAAAGGAGAAAAAAATGAGAAAAGGGAATAATGCCGACTGAGATGGAGCTAACACTGGAACAAACCCAACAAGGTGTTAGTTATGAAGTCTTGGTAAGCATTGAAGGGGTTGAAGAATGAAAAAGAAATGTAAGGATGAAGGGTGTAAAGAAAGAAGCCCTCCATACACTTAGGCAGAAACCGGGTCAATACATAAACTGTCGGAAACACTAAGGTGTTGTCTGACATTGAAGACTGTCATGGACCCAGTGACGCTATGCACAACCCTCCCTAGCCACTCAAGGTCTCTCAAAAGACTCTTGTTTCATTTCTCAAGGAGATTACACGCATTTCTATCGACTTTCTCACTCCGAGTTAGTTGATATTGAAAAGGTGGCAGTCTGCTCCAGCCTCCGATCACTAAAATCAAAGTGCACTATTGAGTCTAGAGCCAAAAGAGATCATCCATAAATCTCATTAGGACACTTGTCAAATTATGCTTGCTAAGTCACACAATGTGAATAACAAGATATATATTAAGAGTCCTACGCATTATCTTTGTGATTTTGCCAGAACATCCGAGTGATTTCATTCACAATGAAGATGGAAATCCTGCTTGAGCCAACATCAAACAAGCTCATGGTAGGTGACTTGTGCGATTCTATACGAATCAAACTTGTGACAACTGGAAAGAAACGATGGTGCGATTCTATAAGAATCAAACTTGTTCCAGGAAATGGATCAACGATTGTTAATGAATTTTTGAAATGATTAACACTCTCGGTGTGTCACAAAAACACTTTTGCAAGTGATACACCGATTGATTTTCAAATTAATTTTCTATTTTCAATTGGTGAGATAGTAACTCGCTGGTTCACTCTTATCGTGTTATCTGCTTTGAGACGTTCCGATAATGAGAACATGCTGAGTTTGATGAATCTAATGCAAATGTGTTAGAAAGATTCTATACTTCAGCTGGAAATCCTGTCAAGGAGATTCTTCTTAAATTGAATCTACCTGATCACAGGTCGATCCTCACGGATTCGAAGGTTACTCCAACCAAACACGGGCGAATGACAAAGCCATATACGTCCCCCCTCTTTATTGCTCTAACTGTTTTATTGCAGGAAATTTAAAGATGGTGGTGAAGGTACCTGTTTCCCGCTGACTCACAAGATCCATAGCCACATGCTCATACCCGACCGACAAACATAAAGACATCATGAAAGCTCAAGTACATGTTTCAAGACTTCTGCTACTCTGATACCGTACGTCTTTCTTGAAGTGACGAAGTATTACAGTCAAGGAATTTCAAAGAAGTTTCCCTCACTCTGATACCGAACGTCTTTCTCGAAGTGACGAAGTGTTAAAGTTAAAGAATCTCAAGAAAGATGCAACATTAAAGCTTTTCAAGTCAACAAATCAAGAAAGGTATAAGCATGTCAGTCCAAAAGTCACAAGTTACACAAGATGGCAAGATTCATTAAGATAGCGACGAGATTACACTTGGTTGATGATCTCAAGATGCTCAAGATCACATTCTATCATACAAATCAAGATAAAGGAACAAGCTCAAGCCTAAAGTCAAATATCACTACATCATATTCATAAGACAAGAAAAAGAAAGAAGTCTGCGAGCACAAGAATGAAGACCTTCATAGTATGATAGGTTTAAGTTTTTGTAACATGAAGTGACCTCCCTTAGGGGGAGATTGTTCGGAATACGAAATTCCTAGAAAAGTCTCGGTCACTTCATAGATATCGGAAGGTAGCTCGTCAAGTAATATTTGGAAACTTACATAGGTAACTAGTCCAAGGTCCATGAAAAGCCCATGTAACCAAGGCCCATGTCCACCTCATGTAAGTATAAATACCCTCTCCACACATGGAGAGGGTGTTGGTTCTCTTTGTAATTTTCACATAGTTCAATCAACCTTCTTATTTTCCTTTTTTACTTTCTCTCTCAACTTTCTCTCTCTAGTTCATCTTTAGTGTGAAATGAGTTTTCTTCAAGGTAATTGTATGTGTTTGCTAGACGTTGCCAATTATCAGTATATCTGCAAGCCTGCTACTCCGACTCCCAAGTGGGAGCTGTTGGAATATGGTGGTCGGTTCCGCAAGTTATACGTTAGAAATACGTGAGCCTATTGGGGGCACACGCGTTAAACACTTAGAGTATGTTTTACTTTACGATAATATTAAAATAATCGTTAGTTACTGTTAATTGTTTAATAAAGTATAACGAATATTTAAAATATAAACCCGATGGACTAAAACGAACAAAACCCGAACCACAAAGGGGCCATTATTTGGCCGAACCCCCTTGGGTTCTAGAAGGGGTGTTCGGTTTAGTTTAGAGAGCAAGGATGTGGGAAAAGGAAACTTAGTTTTCTTATCCTACAAGAACTGGGGTAGGGTTATGTGCCTATATAAACACATACCCCTCACCTCATTCTTCATTCATTGATTCCAAATCAAATCCCTAAACCCTAAATTGTTTCGGTGCTCTCTTTTCCCTCAAAACCCTAACCGAACCCCTTAAACTCTTTTAAGGGATTTTCGGTTTTTCTCCCCTACCGAATTCGACAAAACCCCACAAGGGTTTTTTGGTTTCCTTGTTCTTCATTTTTGGCGATTCAAGATCTCATGTAAGATCTGTTTTCGGTGTCTCTCCTAGCTCGACAAAGACATAAACCCATATTAGAGTTTATTCGGTTTTTGGTGCAAGATCCATAATCGAACTAGGGTTGTTTGGTTAAACCCTAACCGAATTAGGGTTTATTCGGTTTATTGGTTTTCGGTTCAAGCTCATTAGGTGCGTTTGGATTCGGTTATAAAACACAAGGTGTTTGGTTCGTAAAGGTAGACTAGCAATCAACTCGTACTCGGTTGACGTGTTTGTGTGAGCAACCATAGAGGCAGTAATTTAACTACTTAACTTGTTTCAAGATCATGATAAAAAGGTAAGTAATTATTTACTTTTAATGTTATAATTATTTACTTTATTAAGTGTTAATCTTTGTGCTAAACCTAGATCCATTTCGCTGCGTACTCGTAGCTAAACTGGTTACCTAGTATGTTAAATCCCAACATCGAGAAGTCACTCCTTCAATAGAGTTATTCCTGGTCATGAAATACAAGCATGTGGATACCCTGTAAATGGGACAAGGTGTTTTATTTTCATGTGGGTTCGTCACCTTCAAGATGGATCAATTAGCTACATTGAAGGAGTGAAGAATCATGTGTACATTATCACAGCCGATTATGTAGATACATACATTGCCGTAGAAGTCCAACCGATAGAATGGCCAAAAACAGGATTTGAAAGCTCAGTAAAATACTTTGCTAACGAAGAGCCAAAGATCATTTGTAGATCCTATTTTGCTATCGTGAAATACAACATAAGTAGTAACCTAGAGCCATTGCGAGATTTAATTTGTTACTTTGGAAGAGCTCTTCTGCTATTTGGGTACCAGCTACCTTGGAGATCAAAAGTAGTAGTTACAAGATTAAGCTTAAGGGACCTAATGGTAGTATTATCGTTAATGAGAAGTATACACCCAACACAATTATAAGTCTACCAACACAAAAACAATTTGAGTTCTCAATTATTAATAGTGAGGGCTTTATGAGATACTTGCAGGCAGATTATAATTCAGCCAATATTAGTTGCTCAAGAGATGCGATTGTTCTAACAATGAGGTTATTTAAATAGCAAGACATCGACATTAAGATGTTTGGTTAATTATTTCTTATCGTAAGTGTTTAGTTGTATACAGGCTCGTTACATGCATTTATAATACTAGAATGTTACCCGCGCAAAACAGCGATTTCGGGGGCATTAAAAATAAAAAAAACTAAAATAAAGATATATTAAATTGGATGTTAAATTAAAGAGCATAAAATTTTAAAAAATATGGTGAAATTAAATCAAAAAAAATAAATTAGATAAAAAGATATTTCAATATAAAAATAAATGTGATTTTTTAATTAAGAAATGACACATGTCAGTTTAAGATGTGTTTCTTTAAAATGAAATGGATGGTCAAGATTGCACATAACAAAAAATTGTTACAAAAGGTTGTTACATAAAATAAGATGGATGTGTTTATTGTTAAAAAGTTATTTCTATAAAAAGAAGAGTTGAGTTATTTTGAGGACCACTTTTTCCTCACATACTGAGGGATAGATCTGGACCGTTGATTACATAGAATTTGATCAAATGATAAAAAACATGGAGGGACCAATATTACCATATTTTGAAACATGATGGAGGGACTAAAAATATAAATATGTAAACCAACCCAACTACCCCCATTTTCAGTAAAAAAACACACACATCATACACATTCTCTCTCTACACATCAAACCCTAACCAATAATTTAAAAATCTACACAAATTAACCGTGAAAATCACGAAATAAACACAAAAATGCAACAAGTAACTAGTAAATCAACCGATCTTGCAAAAAAACGGTTCAAAACGAACCGATTCAAAAAGCCGATGGTACACTTATACAGATCCATTACTTTGTTGTTATTTAACAATTTTTGTGATATTCTTCTTAGTTCTGAAATTTATTTATGCTTTTTATGATATTCGTGAATATTTTTGTGATTTTATTCATTCTTTTGCTTAGTTGCTTATATGATTTCAGAAAAGTCAATAAGCTCATTTTTTAAAGCCTATATACTTGAGATTATTGGCTTAAGCCAATAATGTTTGATAACTCTAAAGAATGAGCTAATCGACTTTTCTAAAATACTTGAGCCTATATACTTGAGCTTATATACTTGTGTCTATATACTTGAGAATATTTGCTTAAGCCAATAATGAATTTACTATAGTGGCATGTATAATAATGATGCCTTTGTTGCTAACAGGTCTGTTGTGTCATTTTTTCATTTTGGCTTTAATACATATTACAATGCTAGCTATATGTAATTGTTTGGCTAATTCGGTTAACAATAATTCTCATGAAAGTGTTCTGCTATCATGGCTTAAACCTGTGTATTACACCTTCTTTAGCTGGATCTATGGATTTGTTGGTTCTTGTGCAAATCTTGCTATGGTGAATTCTTCATGGACAGTCGCATATTGAGAAGCTTTGGGGAATTCCGGATCGAATTAAACGAGTGTATCCTCCATGTGATACGACTGGATTGCAGGTTTGCTTTCTTTTCATGCTTTCTACTTAATATAGGCATGCTAGATCCTTTGTATGCGTCACTAGTCCTAAGATTTTGTGGTGTCTGTAGGCCTCTTGTTTCAATATAGTGGTCACTGAAACCTATTCGTGACGTTAATATAGACATGCCAGATCCTTTGTATGCATCAGTAGTGCTAAGATTTTTTGGCGTATGTAGGCCTCTTGTTTCAATATAGTTTCCCCTAGCATATCACATGGTGCATTTATAGAAATTTCCCCTACTCCGAAAAAGTAGTCGTAACATGTACATCAAACGATACGGCTAACAGAACTTTGGTAATACTGATCAACCTTATCTTGAAATGTTTTGCGAGAAAGTAAACATAATGGAGGATGTAAAATGACATTGTCAAACTCTAATGGTAGTATGGGAATAGTACTAAAATAACCCCTGGTCAACTATAAACCTGTCTCTCTTTAAAATGTGTCGTCATTAAATGGTGTTAGTTGACGTGCTTTTTTTCTTTTTTTCGTTTTCTTCAACAATAACTATTAGGCGAGGCTCAAACTTATATCTTTTTTGCTGATGAATCTTGATTAAAAATAAGAGTGTGGGAATCAGATCTAGATAGGGTAGATGATTTCCCATCACGGGTAAGAAAAAACACAATCACCGAATGGTAGTTTTCAGTAATCTTTTGTATTCTATTTCTTATGCTCTTAAGGATTTTATAGAATGTGTTTGAAGCAGCTTGTGTCTTTGCAAGAGAATACAACAGTTTGCTGTGGGAAGACTCGAAAAAGATGCGTCTTATAGTGAAAACCGAAATATTTGCACACATGAAAGAATTTCTCAACCATAAAAAATAGTTGCATTTAATAGTTCATTTCAAAGGAATCTTGCATAATATGGTTAAAAAAATGTTAGTTTTGATGACATAATATATTCCCTTTGTTCTAAATCTCATGGTGTACCATGTCATGGTCACCTTTGTTTCGAGCTGTATTGGGTGCTAATGGTATACTTGTTTTGTGTGATGAAAATAGAAAAGATACTTCTTTTAGGTGTTCATAAATGAAAAGATACTTCATTTATCTTTGTAACTCAATCTTCAAATAAACTTCATCTTTAATATCCCGCGACGAGATTGAGTATTGTTGTTTTTAATGAATTTATCACGTGGTAATCAGTTACGTAACTTTAGTAACTATGTTGCTTTATTGAATATCTCGGCATCTATTATGTATGACTTTATATCACTTGTGATATTTCATAAATAAACAAGTAGGCTTTATAACCTTTAATATCACCTGAGATATTGTTGACGAATAGCAACCATTCATATCACCTGGTAAAAAATTTAACACTTAAAAATGTTTCGTCGCAACGCGCAACCGTTGTCACCCTCGTTATATGACATGTCTGTCTATCATCACTTGTGGTATTTCATAAACATATTTAATGTCTAATATTACTTGTGATATTTCAGAAACAAACAAGTATGTTTTTTAACCTTTAATATTACTTGTGATATTTCATTGATTTGTATATATTTTTTTTATATTATCACATATGTGATTTCTAATATTTGTATACATTTTCATGCACAAGAAATGTTTTACTGTCGGTTTAGAGTTGGTTAAGAATGAAACGTTGCTCAAAAGTTGTGTTCTTTTTGAACTTTTTAACATGTAATCAATGTTATCTATCATTTGTGATATTATACTCTTAGTAGGAATAAAAGGGTTAAGCCTCTTTAAGTGAATTCTTATTTTGCTTAAAAATATTGCTAAATTAATGCAACACTTTTTTGATTTTGAGAATACATCAAGTTTTTGTTTTCATATTTTGCTTTCTTTTTATTCATTTTGGTATTTATAAGTGACACTTATTTATCACTTGTGATATAACATTGTAAGGAAGATGAAGAGTATTTAAAATGGCGTTCTTAGTCACTTAAGAGTAATATCTCATGTGATAAAGCAATATAATGTGACATTAATTTTGGTATTCTACATATGAGTAATATCACATGTGATAAAGCAATAGAATCTAACATTAATTCTAGTATATTACATATAACTAATATTACAGGTGATAAAGCAATAAAATAAGCAAAAGTAGACATCATTCATGTTATATCACCTAAGATATTACTCTAAAGTGAATAATTTCACATTCTATTACTTTATCACCTGAGATATTACTCTAAAACGATTTAGACAGACCATTTAAAAACTTTTCAACTTTGATACAACGTTATATCACAAGTGATAAACAAGTGTCACTTACAAATACAAAAATGAATAAAAATGAAGCAAACTATAAAAATAAAAAACTCGACGTATTCTCAAAATCAAACGAGTGTTGCTTTAATTTAGCATTGCTTTTGAGTAAAATAAGAATTCACCTAACGAGGTTTAACCCTTTTATTCCTACTAAGAGTATAGTATCACAAGTGATATATAAGATTGATTACATGTTAAAAATCACAATTTTTGAGCAAAGTTTCATTCTTAAGCAACCCTGAACCGACAGTAAAACATTTCTTGTGCTTATCTATTGCGGTGAAAGACACAAAAACCATCTAGTACCATAGGTGATAATATAAAAAAATATACAAAGCAGTGAAATATCATAGATGATACTAAAGGTTAAAAAAATTACTTATTGCTTATGAAATATCACAAGTGATATTAGACATGTCATATAACAAATATCACAAGTGATATTAGACATTAACTATGTTTATGAAATATCACAAGTGATATTAGCAATGTCATATAACGAGGGTGATAGCGGCCACGCGTTGAAATTTTTAAGCATATTCGAGTCGGGTTAGTCGGGTCCAAAATAATAGGCTTGAGCTTGGCTTGATAGTTCGTCAAGCTTTAACCATCCAGGCTTGAGCTTGGCTCGAGTGGGATTCAGTCAAAGCTTGAGCTCGGCTTGAAAAGCTTGAATGTGTACAAAATCATTGTATTTAATAGCCAAACGCCCAAACTCATCAATAAACATATGTATAAAGTAAAACAAACAAAAACCATAACTGAACACCATTAATAAAACCAACAATAACATTCTCGTACCAAAATTCAATATTAGAAAGAAATATAAACCAAAGTACTAATTAATGTTCAAACGTACAAAATATTTCAACAAAATATATCTTGTGAGGCTTCATAAGGTTCACGGATCTTGAATTCTTGAGCAAAATGATCTCTCTAACTCACTGAATTCTTTTGCATTTTATTGTAAAAACCTGATAGAATTTATATTGCGTTAGTTCACTACACCAACAATAAGAAAGCAAATGCTGTTTCACAACTAAACTGATATAGCTATAACATAGAACAGTCAAAATTTAAATAAGAGACAAGAAAACTAATAACCTATAGCTATAACAAATTGATAAAGCAACAAACCAAATCAAAAGTACCATACCTAAGACAATGTCACACGAACAAAGCCAAAATGAGAAAAGGCCTAATTGAGACAAATACTTGAATTGCCTTCTGTGATTGCAATTTGATATTAATATTTATATAGGGGACAACAAAAAATCATGAAAAATGAGACCAAATTAACCTTAAAAACAATGTCACCCGGATCAAAACATGACGTGAACGCGAACCCCTTAGGATTTAGCAAGCACTCGTGAGCTAACTCATTTTATGTACTTATAGGGGGCGAAAATTTAAGGGCGTTGATCATATGACCAACAAGGCAACAAGCATTTGACTTTGTTGAACTTAATCATGACAAGATTATCAAAAGAAACTTCCATTCTTTACACTAGCTAAACTAAAATTGACCATTTAAAGTAGATATATTATAAAGAGGTATAAATCTATTAGCAAGTCATGGTGTTAAAACAAGAAATATGCTATGCAATTTGTGGAGTGATTCTACATTATTTTTCATAAAATTTTCAAGATCAACAAAAGTACATGATCAGATCATCTTGAAGCAATTAACTTGAGTTTTATAATTTACAAGAAATATGCTATGCAATTTGTGGAGTGATTCTACATTATTTTCCATATATTTTCAAGATCAACAAAAGTACATGATCAGATCATCAAACCAAAGAAGCAATTCTTAGAATTAAATTTCTAACTCGTCAAATTCAACATTTCATGTCATAACTAGTGGCTTGTGGCTTATTTCACTGATTTCATCAAACCTTGAATTACGGTTCGCTGAAACTACTGATTTCACTAAAACAAACAAACCTCAAACACTAGCACTTTCTGTCACAGTGGAATTAAGAGATAATATTACATCCAATGCATTTATTAATTTTTGGTGAACTATACAAAAGAGGAGTAGCAGCAAGAATGGTTCAATTTTTTTGTAAACTGATGTAGTTTTGTAACAACTAATCCTAATTGTTGAACCTAAGTATGCAAAATCCCTTCATATATGAATATTGAAGTAGCAAACAAGTCAACATACCTTAAAGCACAGTTCACGACTTCACGGCAAGTTATCACTTAAGATTGATTATAGTTGGCACTTAGGATTGATTATAGCTCGCACTTTTGTTCCCAAGATGGGACTACAGGATGAGCAAAATAGTTTCTGCAGACACTTGACACGCGCTCAAATATCTTAGAACAAATTATTCAAAAGATGATGTTGGCGATATGTCAGCTAAATTGATCTTTAAATTTGACTTTTTATCAAAGTTGTCTAAGAAATGTACTTATGCTATAACAAAAGACGATAATACCACAATAATGACAACAAGGAGAGCATTTAAGACTTGGCTCTTCATGCAAGACCAGTCTCGACTTTCTTAACTTTAAAAAAGAGCATTCTCCACATCTTTAACACAAACATTTCAGCTCCATCGTCCAAAAATAGATTGAAGTCGCTCTACCATCTCATTTGTTGTCACGTGTTCTTAAGTGCTTGACACAATGTAATCTACTAATGTCGTTTATTCCTCACCTAACAAATCGGTTATTTTCTTAGAGATCCTTGGTCTCATCCGTTCACGCAATCCATTCTGTATAATGTCATGAAATAATGTTATACCAAAAACAAATAAAGGCACACTTAATTTTACTATCCAATAACAAATCATACTGATCTAATTTATGGAAGCTACCTAACGTCATTGCATATTCCCATATGAAATCCTTTACCTTATTACAAATATCTGAATACTTGAATACTAATAATATTTTATCTAACAAATTACATGAATACCCATGAAGAATATAAACAACATTTCTGAAGCTAACTGTAAACAGAAAACTTGGCTCACTTATGAATGATTTGAAAGTCGCCTAAAACTTATTTTTAGTGCATTAGAGGTTCTAAATTGTTCTCTAGGTTATTTTATAAAATAAACATTTTGCAATCCAAAATGACTCTATTTATTCTAAATTTTTTTGAACAATTATTCCAGGTCAACCATTAGAACTAGTAGAAGCACACATAAAGAATATCATCTAGAGTTGATAATTTCAGTCAAACATATAAGCGTGAGTCCGTGATGACCATCATGTGCTAGTGAATAAGCAATCTGGCAAACCAACATATCTAAAGCACAAAATTATAAAAAAAACCACTACCATCGACGGATATTCAATCTAATTTACCAACCATAGTCTGAATGACGAGTAGACAGCAAAGCAATAGTTAACCTTAAAGATATTAATGTTTGAGGGTCACTTTTCAGCATGTATTCTTAGTATGTTTATATAAGCTTTCACATAACATATATACAACATTTTATACAAAAAGTTATCATTGTGCAGTGCACAGTTAGTTTTTATAGCTTTTATGAGCCATTTAGCATGATCTTAGCATCACCTTCCACATATTATAATTAGGGCGGTGCATATGAGACATTTAGCATTGGCGGTTCTCAACATTTTCATGGAATTAAAATAATTCACTAAGCCTAACTCTTGATATATATATATAGACTCTCTGATTCATAGGTACAAGCATAAACATAGTTATTTCTTCTCATGAAGAGTATTTTTAAATTGTGAACCGGTTCCAAAAGCAAACACCTAAATTGTGGCTACCTAAACCAATGTCAACAACCGTTACCATCTCCAATCACTTAACGATGATGCTAATTCCAAAAAAAACTCTGACCTAATCCACCTATAACCACGTCTATGCCGACCTGATTTTCATTGAGACAATTTATCAAATACTTTGGTATCATTTCCCCCATATAATATTTCATGTTTTCTTTCTAATGATTAACATAACAGTAAGTCGTAATGAAGCCTTTAATGACCAAATATATGAATTTAGTAAACTTGAACCAATATTTTGAGTGGTTCTTTTGGACAAAGAAGATAATCTACCACGGTGGTTACATTTTTCTGTAAAGGCTTAACAAATTAATCTAAAATTACACTCTTTTTTATACTCTCTAGTAACAAATTCCTATATACACATCCAATTCTAGTTCCCAAACACTCTTATTGTCACAACAATTAGATCAAAACCTAACCTATAATCTGCATAGCAACAGAGATCACATATATAAACTTAATTATAAAATTAAGATCACTCACCATTAGGGGTTTGCTACGGCAGCGTTGGCAGGTAACTGTTGTGGTTAGGGTTTTGGGACGGATTTGATGGTGGTGGCAGTTGAAGAGGCGCAGGTGGTGGTGTAGGTGACGGTGGCTGTTGCTATGGTACCTAGTACGGGTTTAGTGATTAACTTAATTGGGGAAAGGAAAAGAGAGAGTGGAGAAACACACTCTACTGTGTGAAAATAAATGAAAGCAAAATAAAAGAATTAAAAAAATGCTTTATATAATTGAGAGAAAATATGTTTAATTAAATTAAATCTTAGATTAATCCACACTATTAGATCAAACTCAAATGAATGGTGAGGATTTGTCCCTTAGTATGTGGGTAGAAACTAGTATGCAAATAAACTTTTCTCAAAAATATATATATAATATGAGTTATTAAGGACACTCTTGTTGTGATTTAACACTCAATGTGCTTCAAAAATTTATCAAATTTATATTTTAATTATGGAAAGCAAGCTGTAAAATTTTATAAACATTTAAACAACTTTATGCACACTAAAATGAGTTCGTTAAATAAAATTTCATACTATGAAAATTATATTATATACAAAAATCTATGCTTATTGAAAGTATACGATAATTAAAATTTTGTAAACTCATTTTAACAACTTTTATCACTTGAAATTATTTACATAGTAATTCCATTCTTCCTACATTTTATTTTAATATTTATAAATTAGAAAAAAATTAATTATTTTCCTAAACCTATATACATAATTCGTCTAGGTATGTATACTTATTTACATTATCATGAACTAGTTTTAATGCTCGTGCATGCACGAGGCTTAGACATTAAGTTTTTTAAAATATATGTATGATTTTTATTTTTTTTATTTTTTATAAGTTATGTTATAGAGTATTATCGAAATCATATGAAGAGAATAGATTCATATCTTTTATATATTATATGAACTTGAGGATAATTAGTAATTTTTTTTTGATTTACCTGTTTTCTAACTCGACATTGTGGGCGGACTAATCTCACCAAAACTAGTCTTTTATGTAGCCCGAAGTCAGCTCAAGTAAACCCTTCGAGGCCACAAGAATATTAATTTTCTCTTTGTTATTTTCGAACCATTGACCTCCACTTTGAAAGGCTGATATTGTTATTGTTGGGTATGCAAATGATATTGTATATGTTTTATGATTATAGTTGCATTATTGTGTCAGTTATACTTAAGATTCATGGTCTTACTTTATGTTAAAACATGTAAAGATTTAGCTTCGCAATCGAATTTAAAAATATCAAGTTAAGTTATCAAAAACGTCAATATTTATAAAATATAGAAAATTAAAAAACTCAAATAAGCGTTATGCTTCGTGCATAAAATATGGTTTGGTCAAACAAAGATTTACCTATTGTATATGTTCAATATATATACATATGTAAAAAGAGTTTTACCTATTTCTCCGTAACCAACACCTTTTTAAGATATAAAAGTGGCCTAGATTGTTGTATATGATTTATAGACATACATACACGTCAATGGAATAAAGACATTTTGAGAAATTTAAATGTTAGAATTTTAGTACGTATTAAACTAAAAGAAAAAAATGCAATTCTTCCGAACACATCAATTAGAAAACCCTTTTTCTTTATTTATGATATTTTATGTGTTTCGATGTTATTCTAAGTGGCTGTACAACATGATTTCAGGCCGACAATGAAAAATCTATCAAAAAGTCTTCGGGTAGATTTGAGATGTGATTAGATACTGTTAAATCTTTGTTTGAAGTACAAAATTGTTTACGTTTGTAGTAATTTAAAGTATAAAGGCTACGGGTATAAAGTTTAAGGGTTTATTTGTTTATTTTTTAAAGTTATAATAAAACTTGTAAATTTATAAATTTACACTTAACTCCATTTAATTTATTTAAAATTAAAAACCATTAAATTTTTATTAATTACCTCATTTTTTTCAAGTTTTTTTATTCACAAATTTGACACGTATATTTTTATGTGTTTTTTTCTTCATCATATTTCTCCACAATTTTTTTTTAATTTTGACCAAATTGATTCAATTTTGACTTTTTATTGACCAATAAGATCGCACGATTTTGCCTACGTGGCAAAATCAAGCGTTTTGATTGGTCTAATTTTTTAATTCAATTTGATAGAAAACTTCAAAATGATGTAATTCTTTTATTATATAAAAGATTTGATTTTAAAAAATAGTTATATATAATTATATATAAAGCATTTATAATGTGTGACTCATTAAAAATTAAAATAAGGAGGTGCAATCTTGACCATCCATCTCATTTTAGGGAATCACATCATAAAATGACATGTGTCACCTTTTGATTAAAAAATCACCTTTATTTTCAAATTGAAATATTTTTTTATCAATTTAATTATATTAAGATCTGATTTCATCATATTTTTTATAATTTTGTGCTCTTTAATTCAACATTCATTTTGATATATTTTTATAAATTTTTTGTTTTTACATTTTTAGTGGGTTTATTTTATGTTGATTATATTTTTTACAATTTTAACCTTAATTAAATATAAACTAGATACGTTAAAACTAGGGATGAGCACGGTACCGGTCCCGTACCGAATTAGTGGTACCGATTTTTTCCCGAGCATAAATTAGTGGTACCGGTACCGTACCGAACGGGATTCGGGTACCGGTACCGGTACCAGGAAATCGATGGTTTTCCCCGTTTTTTTCGGTAATTTCCCGATTTGGTACCGGTCCCGTACCGAACTAGTGGTCCCGATTTTTTTTTACTCGAATCATGGTACCGGTCCCGTACCGTATACCGGTATTCGGTACCGTTTCGGTACGAAACCGGTACGGTTCCGGTTCGGTACCGGGATTCGGGTCTATATGCTCATCCCTAGTTAAAACTATATATTTTCGAAGAGAGTGTTGTCTTTTTACATGTGAGAATGATGATGTTAATATGGTGTTGCGGGAAAGCTACGAAAAACCCAAACGAACACATACATTCAAAGTGTTGTGAAACGAAATTACTAAGCGGGTAAGAAATTGCGTAAAAAGTTACGTTAGTAAAGTTTTTAGTGCCGCCGCTATGCGCGGGTAACTAACTAGTATATTATTATTAGTTGAAAGACTCTTGTGTTAAGTTTGAGCATTTTAGTCATTATCATATTGTCATATTTGACATTTTTTATTTAAAAAAATAACGATGTGATTATCTGTACATGTATTATCAATACGAAAGAAAAAGACGAGAAAATATATAATATAAAATGAAAAAAAACCAAAGAAAAAAAATAAAGTAAATAATGTACAATAAAAAAGAAAGAAAAAAAGAAAAAAGTTAAAGCACGTTAAGAGGTAGTAAGACATTCCCTCCACATCTTGTTGAGTAAGAGGTTTCAGCCTCTGACCGCCTCTGAACGAGAGAAAAAAACGCACTTAATGACCAAAATGTCTGACCGCGTCTAAATAAGTCAGATTAAGAGGTTGTTAAGAGGTATCTTTTAAAAAACAAACACCAACTTAGTGACAAGAATTCAAATTGTCACTTTTTATCATTACAGGTTGTCACTAGGCATACTTTATACTTAGATGCAAAGGTATAAACTGGTCACTGATTAGTCGACTTATAAACCGGTCATTGTGTTTGTTTCATTTCTTTTGTGTGTAAAAATGTTCATTAAACTTGCAAACTTAGTCATTAACTGTGTTCAAATAAGCTTAATAATATGATATAAACATTTTAATAATAAAATGTTCTTACTCTTTGATACTAGTTTTTGTTTCTTTTTGCAGTTTATAAGTTGAGGGGCTTGACCTGGACACTTGGATTCTTGCTTAATACTGGAAGTGAAGTTCTGTGTGGATATTGATAAGTCATATTTCTCTAAGGGCTATATATGAAGATAGTGTTGATTCCCAATAGGCAGATTTACAACTTTGAGAGGCTATATAATGTTATAACCCATCTAGGGTTTGTGACATCTCTGATAATCACTCTCTCTCTGTAAAATCATATCTCTCTCTCTATCTTAATCGTTTGATTAGATCATCTTGATCTGAGTTTACTTCTCTTGTAATCGTTTGGTTATTATCTCATTGATAACAATATGATCTTGTATCAATGCTGTGATCATAGTTAGCAATATGTGCTAACTAGTTTGATCTTGTATTGTCTTTTGATTGTAATAAAGGTGTTTTTAGTTATAGTTTTGATATCATCTGACAAATTGATACGTAGTACTGGTAATATTGAATAAACTAGTGACAAAACTAAACAGAGAAGTTGTACGTCAATGTTCACCAGTGATAATATTCGAGGTATGCGGACAATCGCGACTACATTTGGTCATTAATTATCTAGTGTCACAGACAAACATTGTCGTTGTTACTAAATATCTGGTATTTAACGTACAGACAATAAGATGTCACTGATTAGATATATTTTCATTTTTGATACTACCTTCGTCTCAAAATAAGTGTCAAGTTTGACTTTTCAGACTGGTTCAACTTTGACTTTAACTATTTTTGTGTGTGTTATATAATACATGATGTAAAATATATGAATGAATTGGGTTTTAAGTGTATTTTTCATTGATATAACTTTCATCAAGTCTTATATAACACAAAAATGAATATTTAAGGTCAAAGTTGAACTAGTTTGACTCTGAAAAGTCTGGACACTTATTTTGGGACGGAGAGAGTATTTACTGAATCTCTTATTATGCATTACATTTAGAAGATAAACCACTCAATTGGAGTTCAGAAAAAGTGAACCACATGAAAACATAAATCTATAAAATCGAAAAACAAAAGACTCATGGAGTCAAAGTCAACACTTTGTGAGCATCAAATAAAGTCAAAGTCAACACTTTGGAAGATCATAAGGTGGTGGAGGTAACTTTTGGTTTGGAAGCTTCCCATCCATAACAGCCCATGCCATTTTTAATCCCCAGCTCATGTGTATTTCAATATGGCAATGCATAAACCAAACACCAGGATTATCAGCCCGAAACCGAATAGCTACCCATCCACCTGAAGGCACGCCAACCGTGTTCCTTTCAACTGGGTCAACAAGATTGAAGTTAGCAGGGTCCGTAGCTGAATTGAAGTTCCCAGTCCCTTGGCCCACAACATAAAAGTTGAAACCATGGAGGTGAAGAGGGTGGTTTTCCACCCCGAGGATGCTGGTGCCTTGCATCACCAGCTCCACGGTAGCATTGTATGGTAGGACCACCACTTTTGTACCATGTGAAACCATTGTGTTGTTTGGTGGTGGGCCGGTGTAGTTAAATTGGTTAAGAGGGAAAGATGGGAAATTGGTGGTGAAAAGCCCGTTTGAATTCCCAAAATATAGAGCCTGAAGAAGTGCGGTTGTTGGTGTAGTGAATGAAATGTTGTTAACCGAGGCCGAAAATTTTGTTCCATTTGGGCCTTGGCATGTTTGGTTTTTTGGGCATGTGTCGGTCCCAAGTCCAACGGTGAAAAAGTAATGGTTTTGAACAGTTTGTGGAACGTTTACAGGGAACTGTGCATTCCCCAAACTACGAAATTTATTGGTCCAGTTAGCAACGTATGATGTGGCATTGATGGCTGGAAGTAGAGGTAGAGACAATCCTTTGATGGAACTATTGGTGAATGACTTGACATTAATGTTGTATTCAAGAACACCAACAACAGTGGTGTTATCGAAAGTTCCGGAAGCACCAGTGGAATAGGGTCGGGCTGCCATCAAGAATTTTGCATTTGAGTTGAGGTTTTTGGTCTTAAAAAGAACGTTGGTTGTTTGGCCTGGTGTGATGTAGATTGTATCCGTTTCAAAGGGCTTTACGTAGCTTGCATCAGCATCAACAATTGTAAACGTATGATTCGTAATTTTGAAAAAGAGTTCATCATTTACAGCAGCATTGATCAATCGAAGGAGGTAGGTCTTCCCGGGCTTCACCTTAAGGTGGAAAGTTTCTGCATGTAGATAAATGTTATTAGCCCGCGCACAAGAAATCAAAATGGTATAATGAATATGATTATATAAATTAACTAAAAAACTAGTTACCATTTGGTGAAGAACAATTGTATAACGGACCAGGTAGGCCGTTAATGGTATAAGCATCGGAATTATTCGGGCCAGCTCCTGTCTGAAGGGCCTGGTTGATCACAGCCTCCGTATCGTTGTTCCACCATTCTCCTAGTAATCAAAGCAGCATGTTTAGTATATGAAAAAAAACCTTTGGCTCAAAGTTTATTATACTTAATAGGGTTACGTTAATACCAAATATAATCGGGACTTCCTTGTAAGGTTTCACAAAAGGGTAAGTAGTGTTGAGCCTAGGGAGTATGACAATCGGGCCATAGAGAGTTGACCTGATCCACGAAACATGTGCATGATACCAAAGTGTTCCTGTTTGCCCGATAATGGTGAAGTTGTAAACATATGATTGGCCCGTTTGAATTGGGCATTGTGTTATGTATGCTGGCCCGTCAGCCCATCCACTTTGAAGTTGTCGAACTCCATGCCTACCCTCAACAACAACATTCAAGCATCATGTCATTAAAAATATAATTTGAAGTACGTTTATTTTTGCGAACTTGTTAAAACGCTGGGAAGCAAACACGTACCAATGGATTGTAATATTATTTGAGACATGATTAACCACTTTTATCACCAATCGGTCACCTTCCCTAGCGATAATCCTCGGGCCCGGAAATTGTCCATTGACAGTTATTATGCTTTTTGTTTGACACAACCTCGTAACATTTTGCATCCGTATCTATAAACACAAAAATGTTTAAATAAAGCACGTACATGTACCGAAATTTAAAAATCTATAGCCAGTCTTAAACTTACGTCAAACTTATAGTGTCGGGTAGTGCCCGTAGCGGCATTTTGTGCCATTCCAACATCAAGGTGCAAGCAAATAAAACATGAGAAAAGGAGAAAAGCAGCCAAGGAAGTTGATGATACACCCATGTTGGTTGCTTTAGTTGTAACTGGAATGATGGTTAGAACATTTGAAGAGTGGTGGTATTTATAAGGATGTATGTATAATGCAATATACAATATGTATGTATAAATGTGTAGAACACATATTTACCTACTGTATGTGGACCAAAAGTACAATGGAGTGGTGTTAAAGTCAGTTTATCTGATTTTGACTTGCATTCCTTTGTTAACTCTAGTTCTAGTATGAGTACTAATTGACTTAAGACTTTGGCATTTTCTTGTATTAATTGGTGTCATCCTCGTTCAGATTTTATTTTTTTCAATATGCTTTTTGGGTCGGATTGAGTGACGGTTTAGATTAATAATTCTGATAGTAGATGTTGTTAGATTGTAGTTCCTGAGAATGAGGTATATTACAATGAAATAGGTGAAAAAGACAGATATAACATACGAGTACAAAATTTTACATATGCTATTTGTGGTAAGATTGTAGTTTGCACTAATAGATTAGGGTGATGATATCTACACTGAAGATTTGTATTTGTACTTGTAGTTTTGTACATAGAAAGTTTGTTTGAAAAGACATTTATACCCTTCTACAATTAGCCGATCTTTCATCCTCATCTTGTCCGTTGTGACCAAAAAGGCAAATACGCATATTTTGGCACCAGGAAGATTCATTATTCATATATAATCACTTCAAATTTATTAAGTGAATACATAAAGAAAACTTGGGTTTCTCATTTTTGATACTAACTGACATAAACGAATTTGCTTGATTTGTTAATATTCACTCTCATTTTTTCTCCTTCTAAAAAAAGCATCGTCTTTTTGGTTTGTGGGTAATTTGGGCTTGATATATGGGGATAACCCTTGAAATGCAATTTGTAGCTTTCAAAGTCTAATAACGGGGAAGTGGATTATGTATCGACAGGGAAGATATAGATTTCGATCATTCAAGGAACACGGATACATTGTTTTCTGGTTCTCAAAACCCAGATGCAAAATAATCGGAATTCACGATTTTGCATTACTTAACCGGTCTTTCATGCTGCTATTCATATGATCGACATAAGTTCCTAACAATATCAGTTCTGAAATCCTGTAGTTATAATTTTTGATTTAGTATTCGTTTCCTACAAACAAGTTATAGAAAAGTTTGATTAGGGGTGACATATTTTGCAGCTGCGTTTTTTATATCCGGGAGTGATGATATCAAAAACATCAAACAAACATAATTAAGGGTCATGAATGTCTTTTCAAGTTAAAATTATGTGTACTAGTAAAAATCCTCCGTGTACAAATGAGTACCCATAAATTATCGTCATGCATAATTAAACATCTATTTAGGTATATGTTTATGCGTGACAATCATTCTTCTTAGGTATGGAGGCTATTTTGGGCTAATACTAATAAAAATTGGATATGCCAAAAGGCCAATATAAAAAAGAAATGCATATTTTGAGTTAAACTGTTGGTCTTGTTAATCAAGACAATAAGAATGGGCAGATTTGTTGACCAATCAAATTCTTTGCTAAACAAGACATGCTCTAATTAATAATGAATATTGTAGGGTTATACTGGATAAGCTGTGATGGCATTGATTCAACCAAACGGGGGCCTTAACAACTTGTATTCCAATTGACAAAGAATGCGACATTGTACCAGCCTTTCTTTCAAGCAAAATAAATCAAATCATGACATGGGTTGAAGTTGACCCATAAAAAGGTCGCAAACTTTTAGTTTTCATTTTAAATACGGAAGAGGAATTTAATTACACGAGCTTTAAGTTTCTATATCTAAAAGTCAGTTAATTATCACATATGAATGAGAACAAATGGTTCATTAGATTTTGGGCCCAAACCATTTCGATGCTTTGATATTTGAATGGAAGATATGGAGAGCAAAAGAATTGTGACAGAGCGTCGGATAAAATAGTGTATTCAATAAATCCGGATTCAATATTTAGAGATAAGCTAAAAAATTATTGATAGTCCCAAACTGAATAGATCTCTGCAGCCTATAAAGGATGATAGCCAAGATGTATAAATACAGTTTGACTATGTAGAAACACTGACTATGAATACTATGTGTTAATGCGGAATCTTAACACAAGTACTAAGAAGAACAATGAAAAACTAAATAATAATTTCTATTAATCTGCTTTGAGTGATTACAGATTACTAACTATGAGATATATTGAGCTCGTTCCTGTCTAACTATGCCAAGAGGGATCCTTTTATAGACCAAGGATGAACCCTAACAGGCTTACAAAACGCGTAAAAGATAATACATATCTTTTCTTAAAATATCTCATACATATCTCTTAAACGGTACTAACTAATTTCTATTATCGGTACTAACTAACTGATCAGTACTTAACATTTTGTACTGTCAGTACTAACTATAACTATCAGTACTAACTATTAATACTGTCGGTACTAAGTTAGGAAAACATAATTCCCAACAATTGTTAAAGAAGGGTTAAAAGCTTGGAGTAAAGTTAAATTTGGCGAAAATGATCGTGATATTGAATCACTTAAGAATGAAACTACTAAATGGGAAATTGTAGCCGATTCGAGAGATCTAGAGGTTGTAGAACTGGAAAGATGGAAAGAGGCATGTAGAGAGTGGATTGAAAAAGAGAAATATAAAAATGAGATGATAAAACAAAAAGCGAGATCAAAGTGGGTTTTATAAAGGGACGCAAATTCAAAGTTTTTACATGCTTGTGTAAACCGTAACTGCATGAAGACAAGGTTAAATGGGTTGATGATGGATAGTACGTGGTGCGAGGACCCAATAACAATAAAAGCAAAAGTGTTCGAGTTCTACAAAATTATTCTTATAGAAAATGAGAGTTCAAGACCACGTATGTTTAACAACGAGTTGGGTTACCCGCGCATCGCCGCGGGGCGCAAAGAACAAACGGTCGTTACTTAACGTTCGTTATGTAACGACCAACCGACAGACTATTTTGGTAAATTAAAAAAAAATAACGATCGTTACTTTACAGCCGTTAGTGGGGGGAGGGGGAATTTCGTAATTTTTTAAAAGTGAGGACGGTCGTTACTTAACTTTCGTTCCGACTCCAAGGAATATTTTCGCAAGTTAAAAAAAGTTTATTGCTAGAAAAAAATATACCGGTCATTACTTAACAGTCGTTAGTGGGGAAGGGGGAATTTTTTAATTTTTTTAAAGTGAGGACGGTCGTTACTTAACGTTCGTTAAGTAACGACTGACCCCAAGGACTATTTTCATAAGTTGTTAAAAAAAATAACGGTCGTTAATTAACAGCCGTTAGTGGGAGAGGGGGAATTTCGTAATTTTTTTAAAGTGAGGGTAGTTTTTGTAATTTGTGTCATAGTGTGGGGGTGTTTCTTAAAATTTATGCTAAATGGGCTGGGCCGGAATATGGGCTGGATTTTGGGCCGGTTTTGGGCCGGGTTGTGGGCTGGGTGACGGGTCGGGTCGGGGCTCCGGTTTGCAAATGGAGTTCCTGCTGATTGTTTATATTTATAATGATTGTCAACAACAATATTGCTTAGCAAACTCGATCTAAACATATCAAAGAAGATGATACTAATAACTAACAACTAACAACCAAAGCAATACATTTATCTAAACGAAATGACCACTATCAAGACTCGAACCA
>BQNB010027874.1:0-57201 GCA_026074375.1 Tanacetum coccineum
ATATAATACTAAACTAGATTATACTAAATAACAAATAAACTAAACAATTAAATGAAAAGAACTATATAAAAAGATATGCTTGCTAAGTGTATTATACAATTAAGTCCTTATTGATGAATCAATATCTTTCTAACAAATTATCTTCTCACAACGTTGGTTTATATTGAAAACAACTTTTATTAAGATATCGATTACTAAATTAATGCTTAATTGTTCTTGCGGCTTTTGCCCGCTTGAATAACCAAAACATTAATTTAAGTAATATAAAAAAATCACTAATCAATATTTTCCCTTTTTTATTAATCACACTTAATTCACTAAGCAATTTAACACTTAACAAGCATATGAGAAAATCTACTTACTAAGCATACTTATCAACAAATAAGCAAAAATAACCATTTTAAGCAAACTAATTCTAAACTACTAGTAATGAAAAGAGTGGAGAGATGAAACTGAATGATGAACCAAATCGAATATTAAACCACCCGCTCTTATAAACTTAATTAAACTTTTAAAGTTTAAGACTTTATTAGTTTTAATTTTACTAATTAATCAATAAAGTTTTAAGCTTTATTAATTAATAAGCTAGGTAAAAACTTAAAAAGCTTGAAACTTTAATATTGAAACTAGTTTATAAGAACCATAAGCTCTTCGCCTAAGTGTAGAATAAGATCCATCAACAATAAAACAAACAACAAGAGACAGGTATATTTAAGGATTAGATCTAAAAATAATAAGCTAGAAAAATAAGCAATCGAAAATAAGCTAAAATAAGCTTACTCGAAAAGCTTTAAACAAACATGAACATAAAAGAAGCTTAGATGAAATAAGCTATTAAGGAGCTTATTCGAATATAAGCTTAAGAGATCGGATCTAAAAAATAAGCTATAAGCATGAGCTTATTTGGAAATAAGCAAAAGAAAAGGAGTAGAAGAATAAGCAAAAAGAAATAATAAGCATTTAATAAAAACCCTTAGTACCGACAGTACAAATCATTAGTACCGACAGTTATAACTTTTGACCGACAGTACAAATTAGTTAGTACTGTTAGATAGTTAGTACCGTTAGTAGAAAGTTAGTTAGTACCGTTGAGAAGATATTTAAAAGATATTTATAAGATATTTTAGAAAAAGATTTGTAAGCCTTTTAGGGTTATCCTTAGTATATAAAAGGATCACCTTTGGCATAGTTAGACACGAGTGTTGAAAATATATGAACAAAGAAGTTTAGCAAATCATATATCATAGTTAGCAATCTGTAAACCTCAAGAACACTTTAATAAAGTTATTTTTCAGTTGTTCATTGTTCTTCTTAGTACCTGTGTTAAGATTCCGCATTAACACATTGTATTCAAGTCATTGTTTCTACATAGTCGTTTGTATTTATACATCTTGGCTATCATCCTTTATAGGCTGCAAAGATCCATTCAGTTTATCAGGACCTTCAAGTGGTATCAGAGCTTTGAGAAACTTTGAACAAGAAGAACAGTTAAAAACCAGTTATTCATCTCTAACCAACAGATCTAAACATGTCTGAAACACAAGATGATATTCCACCACCACCACCACCTCCACCAGCAACACAACAACAAACACCAACACAACAAACTCCTCATACAGTCTCAACCATAAAGCTGCCTATTCTCAAAAAGGGAGAATATGACATATGGGCTATGAAGATGGAACACTACTTGGCTCATACAGACTATCCAATTTGGGAGGTTATTCAAAATGGGAATGGTCCTGTGTCAGTCACAACTGATACAGCAGGACAACTTAAAATTTTGCCTCCTAAAACAGCTGAAGAAGTAGTGGTCAGAGAAAGAGAAAGAAAAGCTAGGACCACCTTGCAATTCCATGTTGTCCCATAAGATCATCAATCTAAATTCCCATAAGATGAACTACTGCAAAAGAAATGTGTAATGCCCATGCCAAATTCAGATTTGGTGGAATGAATAATCCAAAAAGATGCAGAAGTACATCTTAAGCAGCCAGTTTGAAGGCTTCATTGTATCCAACACAGATGGTATTCACAAAGGCTATGAGAGATTCCAAAGTCTTCTTATCAGCTAGAGATTCATGGAGTCAGTGTATCAACTGAAGATGCAAATCACAAATTTCTACGATATCTACCTTCTACTTGGTTACAATTTCCTTAATAATGAGGAACCAAACCAAGGAAGGACATCGCAAGCTTTGATGACTTGGTTACGGATATATCATTGGATGAATGATCTCTAAGATTCTCACCAGTAGGTTCTGGGATTGAATCAGGAACAATAGGAGTGGGTGAAGGTCTTGGGGATTGGACAGGCTGATGCTCAATGGATACCTCACTAGGTTGAGTAGAAGTTAAGTCAGGCAGCGACTCATTTGGGACTTCACTAGTAGTAGCAGGAGAGGGTGATAGTTGTTCATTAGATAGTCTTTCTGAGGAAGCACCCTCATCCTGAGTTGGTTGGACCAGCATAGTATCAAACAAAGGTGTAACTTTGCCTGAGAAATGTTTGCCCTTCTTAATCATAAAAGAAAAAACTTTACTAGTTAAACTATTTACAGGAAAGTGATCTAAAGGTACAGATGTATTAGCTAATTTTCTACCTAAAAATATAGAAATAAAACGAGGATACATTACAAACTTCTTCTTAGCCTCTAGATGTCTAAGCATACCATCAAAAATTAATTTAGAAAAATTATACTTTTGATTAGTTAATAAACAAATTACAGCTGTGGCAATATTTGTAGGAATTTGATCCCAAGAGGTACTTTTGGAACTTAAACAATGATTAATCCCATCTTTATTTAGTAATCATAGTCTATTTTCACTTTGAACACTGTGAAAAGTGTTCACAGTGTTCTTGAGGGAGAATATGATATATCTCAACTCACCTTCTTAACACAGGTACTAAGAAGAACAATGAACAACTGAATAACAACTTTGTTAAAGTGTTCTTGAGGATTACAGATTGCTGACTATGATTACTATCTGTTCTCAAAAATAATATTGTGTATGAGCATCAGATCAGGCAATCAGTCAGGATTAAAGCTCTGTATGGGTTACATCAAGCTCCCAGAGCATGGTATGCTACTTTATCTACTTTCTTGTTGAAGAATGGATACAGAAGAGGGACAATTGACAAAACTCTCTTCCTAAAGAAGGACAAACATGATATCATTTTAGTTCAAGTCTATGTGGATGATATCATCTTTGGGTCTACAAAGAAGTCTTGGTGTGATGTGTTTGAGGCATTAATGAAGAGTAGATTTGAGATGAGTTCAATGGGAGAGCTCACTTTCTTTCTTGGCCTACAAGTTAAACAGAAACCAGATGGTACTAACTAACTTTCTACTAACGGTACTAACTAACTAACAGAGCTTTAATCAAATTCACTCCCATTATTCCTGAGTCTCAATTGTTCCTGACAGATAGTAATCATAGTCAGCAATCTGTAATCCTCAAGAACACTTTAACAATCTGTAATCCTCAAGAACACTTTTTGGATTCATCATTTCCACCAAATCTAGATTTGATGGCATTCCACATTTCTTTTGCATCAGTCATCTTATGGAATTTAGCTAGATGATCTTCTGGTATGGCCATTAGCAAGGTGGTCCTAGCTTTTCTTTCTCTTTCTCTGGCCACTACTTCTTCTCCTGTTTTAGGAGGCAATAGTTAGCAGGTTGTTAAAGAGAAATACATACTCTGCAAAGGAATGCTCATCATATAGTATTGTTAATGCTCATCATATGAATACATACTCTAGCTTTAACAAGACTGCTCATCATATAGCCTTTAACAAGATTTAACCTAGAGCACTACTCCATGACCGTATTGTTGCCTTTTTGAGTATTCATACTTGCCACTTGCTCATAACTAGTTATTTGTGTTAAGAGTACTTTATTTCCAGTCAACACTTTGCAAGTGTTTTGTGAAAAACATTTGCTGAGTATAGCTGGATTTGATATCATATTCTTGTTCTAGTGTAAAAAGTCATCAATTCCTGACGACGCTGAGACACCTTATGAACTGGAAAAAGGTGAAACACACCAATTAATCCTTGGTAACCTGTGTTAGATTGCCATAGTATTTCTACGGTGTTAGACCAGCAAATGTTTTTCACAAAACACATTCACCATCATCAAGGCCTTTCAAAAGAACAACAGTACTAAGAATAAAATTTTCAAACCAAAAGGTTTATACTGCTAAGGTAAAAGAAGTTAGTACTGTTGGGGTAAAATGGGACACTGCTGTTAAGTCCTCAGCAGGTTGTGTATGGAGAACAAAAGGATACAACAATAATATTCTCTCCAAATACAATGGTGGATCTAGTCTTAGAAATTATTCAACTTTCAAAGATCCACTAGGCAGACTCAAGCCCAAACAGGCTTGGGTCCCTAAGAGAGACTAATCTCTTTCTTTTAAATGTGCAGGATAATCCACATAGAACTCTAAAGAATAAAGGAATTATTGATAGTGGATGTTCCAGGCACATGACAGGGAACAAGGCTTACCTTGCTGACTTTCAAGACTTTAATGGTGGCCCTGTTGCCTTTGGAGGTAGTAAAGGGTATATTACTGGAAAAGGAAAAATTAAAACTGGTAAGTTAGATTTTGAGGATGTAAGCTTTGTGAAAGAACTTCAGCCTTTCAATCTCTTTTCAGTGTCACAAATGTGTGACAAAAAGAACAAGGTTCTGTTTACTGATGAGGAGACAGAATTCCTTGCTGAGAAGCTTCAGAGCACGGAAAGGTCAGTTCACAAATAGAGAAGAGTACGGGGAGGGTGGGAGGCAAATATTTCTTCATGACACAATTGCTAAACTCTGACATCAGAGAAAATTCCTTGACTTGTAGACAAAGATCAGAGGCAATCTGAGCTTAGACCTCCAACAAAGTAACAATTAAGAAATCAAATGATGAACCTACTTAAAGTATGAGGGAGAACTTCAAACATTATGAGTTGAAGAGTAAGAAGTTTGAAGAACATACAAGCATAGTGGTAATGAAAGATAAAAAGGTCCAGATGAAAGATTTCATTGCTATTGGGGTCTGCTTTGACAGTTGATAGACATTTGTTCAATAAAAAAGTGCCATAGTCAAAGAAAGGACTTTCGCTCCAAAGGAAGAAGAGATCAAACAGGATCTAAACAAGAAGGTTAAAGGAAGCGGAAAGAGTATGGAGAATTAGAGAAGAGAAAGCAACGGTGTGTAAAAGACAAATGATGATGTCAAGAAAAAGATGATTCGAAAACAAGCTTAACCTCTCAAGATGGACCCATTTGACACATGAGAAAGAGAATGATGAATGACTGTAGATCTTATGCTTGTTGTGAATAGCCTCAAAGATGATGACAAAGGAAGTCTAGACTATGAATTTACTTGAACAAAGAAGTATCCAATAATTGACATGGAAGACTAAGAATCTATTCGGACACCACTACAAAAGTTTTGCATAATCATATATGTCAACTCTGAAGAGAGTAATATCGAATCGCAGACTTCATATTTCTTTTGGCGGTAACAAGAAGTAATGGTCACAGAGATCCTTCTGCTACGATTGAAGAGTGCTTTCAGTGTTTGACAAGATGATGACTTATATGCTATATATAACCTAGTGTAGTGGCACATATATTCAAGATAAAGATTCCTTGATGTTTTGGCATAAAGGAATTCTTTGGAGGAGATTTGATTCAGTTAAATCGTTCAATCTGAAATGAACCAAGATGAGTTTTGGAAATTCACAATCATGAAAGGAAAGTAGTAAGTTGAATGACGTGCTAGTACTTCAGGGTTTACACACTTTGATGACTGATGAAGGGCATTAGTGGAGATGGTCACCTATGATGTATGCTAGCATGAAGATAGATATCTTGGTGAAACATGGAGAGAGTAACGTATGCAAGATAGACTTTGAACATGCTACGAGACAAGATGAGAGTCATGTAGAGAAGGACAGTCCTCGTATGAGCAGTCGGACAATTGAGCTAGTTACGAGTATGTTTAACGCATGAAGCTTACGAAGTGGCCTACTTGCTGAGTTGAATTCAGAGAAGAATGACGATAGCATGGATGTGAGAAGGGAATTGAGTGTGTAGCAGTATAACCACCCACAACAATATGGGTTTCTCGAGACTGATGTGTCTCACTTGCTTACTTCTAGCGGCATACATGAATTGGTTACTAGTTTCGCACATATGCAAACGGGCTATGCATGGTGTAAGGTGATGTTACTCAAGAAGTATCGTGTATATGGTTCTACCATTTAGTGTTTTACCTAAAGTTGCAATTGATAGGTGTTCTAAATTGGCTCACCTTGTTCTTAGCAGCATATCATGCGTATCCCAGGCACAAGCGAGCGCTGGATTCACGCTGTTGGCACATTGGAGGACCACTACGGGATGTGTTCTCCTATGATTTGTTATGATTGTAAGTAACCTATGAAGTCTGTTAACGTTTTTATAGTTACTCCAGCATTGCAGTAGCCTGGTATTATGATCCTTTTTGTTTTGGTTAATGACTATACCTAATATTATGAATCTATTTATTTGTTCTGATTAACGGATATTCCTCTGTATATAGCCTATAAAGTTATTACGGGTATCTCCCCGGCTCTAGTATGGCACTTTAGGTTTGTAATAATTATTCTTTTTGTTAACCTAATTCGATATCACACGTTATAGTTGCATCATTTTGTATCTTAATCAATCCATGATGTTTTCCTATGTTATTATAATGGAAGAGGTTAACGTGTTCAAGATATGTCATTGTTATAAATCGATTTGTGCTGTGAGATAGAATTGTCGATTGGTCTTACTTATCTTTGTTGCTATTCACAATTTCAGTTGTACTTTTCACTCTGTTTTGTGATGTGATTCACTTTAATCTTTCACCTGTGAAGAGTAGTTGTCATAGTCGTAGATCGAAGACTTATGTATCTTGTATAGAAATTCTAGTGTAGACACGAGTCATCTATAGATTGATTGATAGCTGTATTGTTTGTCTGAAGAAACTACATCCGCCGCCTCCCAAACGCACGCTTTACAATGGTTCTATACAATTGCCTAACCATGTTCCGCTTATGTGTCAATAGATTAGATATTGGCTAGTCACAAACATAAATGGTAGATTTGATAAGCCACTAAATCAAATCCGTTGATGGTTGCAGTTTTACCTAAATAAGCTGAGCACATGGAAACTAATATAACTACACCTCCTCACCATTTGCTTAGATGATGAGTAGTATAGATAAGAAGATAAATAGATGCCACAGAGCCAAACGGACTACTGTATAAGGAACATCAATCCATTAATGGCTGGTTGTTTGCCAAAAACTACAAAGCCAACTTAGTTGGATTTGTCAGGTGAAATGATGTATGCCTGAGTAGCTGAAAAGATGTTGATGAATTGCCTGACAAGAAAACCAGGTTGATGATTAAAGAAGGATAGTGTTTCATAACGATTAAGAATCCATGATGAAGCAATGTTTGGACTACATCCTCTGTGCGTTATAGAAGCTTAAAGGATTGGAAGAAACATGAAGTTAAAAATAGTTTAACCCATTTCATGTTCTAATGGTTGAGGTTGTAGTTCAGGATTAATGTTTTCTTAAACTTAGTTCCGACAATACAATTAGTCTCCACAATCCCATATACAGTTTTTTCCTTTTTCCGTCAGCATTATACCTTAGTAAGACTCAGAGTACAAAGTATTAAGTACTGTTAGTTAGTTAGTACCGTTAGTAGAAAGTTAGTTAGTACCGTTGAACACTTTAGGAATTTGATCTAAGCTGCCTATTCTCAAAAAGGCATTAAAGTTGGTCCTTAAAATACTATATGATGAGCATTCGTATTGGATTAAACCTAGAGCACTACTCAATGGCAGTCTTGTTAAAGCTCCTGTTTGCAATATAAGAGAAAGAAAAGATTGTAGGTAACTTCCTGTTCAAATAACTAGTGCTCATAACTAGTTATTGGTGTACTGGCAGTCTTAACACTTGCAAAGTCAAACTAACTGATGGGATCCTAAAGTGTTCTTGATGGTCCCTAAGAGAGACTAACATTTGCAAGTGTTCTTGGTGGAAATAAAGACGACGCCCTTTCAGTTTAATCTCTTTGAACTTGAGTATTCCACCAAGTTGATTAGTGTAATTAGCTAAAAGAATACTATGTTAAATGGAATGGATATTTGGGTTAAATCCTATGTTGCCTCTTTATCACATAAAAATACCTATATTACACGAACGTGATCTCACTGCAGTCTCGTAATGATTATCAAGAACAAGTTCTAGAATCAGATAAATCACCAGCACACTCATACAATTTTTAATCCGATACGAATGCTCATCAACAAGTATTTTAAGGACCAACTTAGGATTAATGAGGACTTAGACCACTACTTCTTCTCCTGTTTTAGGAGGCAATAGTTACAGATTGTTAAAGTGTTCTTAAGGACTAAAGATCAGTCCAAAAAGTTAGTACCTTCTGCTGGTCTGAACCAGTACTAACTATTAACCTGTTGGTTTTGATAAAACCAAAGTGGAATGCTACAACTGCCACAAAATAGGGCATTTTGCAAGAGAGTGTAGAACAAAGGAAGATAACAGGAGGAGAGATGGATGGAATCCTGGAAATAAAGATGGGAGCAGAACTGGAAAGAAAGAAGAATCTAAAGCAATGGTGACAGTTGATGGAGAAAGTGTTGACTGGACAACTCATTCAGAAGAACCTATAGAGATGGACATCAACATCACTGGCTTCCTCATCTTTGACTAAAGGCTTCTGAGTCTCAATTGGTGTACTGGCAGTCTTAACACTTGCAAAGTCAAACTAACTGATGGGATCCTAAAGTGTTCTTGATGGTCCCTAAGAGAGACTAACATTTGCAAGTGTTCTTGGTGGAAATAAAGACGACGCCCTTTCAGTTTAATCTCTTTGAACTTGAGTATTCCACCATGTTAAAGCCTTGTTCACAAATAGCCTCAATAAGGGTCCTGTTCTTTGAGAAGTGCTCACAACAATTAGCTATACTCAATGTTAATCTTCTGATTAAAGTCGTTCCTGTTCAAATGAGTGTAAAGAGTCTTATGCTTCAACTGTGTACTCAAAAGATTAACACAGGTACTTTTGGAACACTTTGAACACTTGCAAAGTGTGTACCACTAGGCAATACTGACAGACTAATAGTTGCTTCTTGGTGAAGAGTTGGCTAGTCCAAGATCAAACTGGTAAGTTAGATTTTGCTCTGATACCACTTGATGGTCCTGATTAAACTGAATGGATCTTTGCAGCCTATAAAGGATGATAGCCAAGATGTATAAATACAAATGACTATGTAGAAACAATGATTATGAATAAAATATGTTAATGCGGAATCTTAACACAGGTACTAAGAAGAACACAATGTAATACTTTGCTATTTGCTATTGATTTCTATTAGGGTTCTATATCTATATCTTGCAAAACATTATGCCGTAGGGTTCCTTTTATACACCAAGGAAACCCTAATGGGCTTTACAAACGTGTGAAAGGATAATTCATATCATTTCCTAAGATATCTCTAAGATAACCATCCTGTTACCTAAACAGACTTAACTAGACAAGACCAGTACTAACTATAGTACTGCCAGACTTAACTTAGCACTGGCAGACTTAACTATGTCTACCAGAATTAACTCTATAACTACCAAACTTAAGTCTGTTTACAATAATTCCTAACAAAACATAGTAAAAAAATATTAAAAATTAAATAAAGTTTTGAAATCAGAGATGTGTCCCGATTGATAAAGCAGATCGACTCGGGATCGATGACATTACTTGCGCATTTATACCAATCACCCAAAAAAATGTGAGGTTCACCTTTAAATCTTATGAAGATAATTTTTGCCTTTAGCTTTCTCGAGTTAAGGTTTGAATGCAGTTGCAAGTGTCTCATCCGTCGTTACGGCTATGTATTTGTAGTTTTGTCGCCTTTTCTGGAGCATTGGTATCGGATTAAAAATTGTATGAGTGTGCGGTGATTTATTGATTCTAGAACTTGTGCTTGATAATCATTACGAGACCGCAGTGAGATCACGTTCGCGTGATAAAGGTATTTTTAAGTGATAAAGAGGCAACTTAGGATTTAACCCAAATAGCCATTCCATTTAACATATTATTCTTTTAGCTAATTACACTGATCAGCTAACCATCCAAATAAAACCCTTATGTTAGCACTCATCTTTAGTGCTAGATACCCCTAGTTTAACCCGCTGAGCCATTCTATTCATCTTTCTCATCCAGAAAAAAAATACAAAAAAATATAACCTTTAGCCTAGCCTTACCCCTCGTCGAAAGTCCCTATGGTTGGTTGCTGGTTGCTTGGTATGATTGGTTGATTTTTGCTCATAGTTTGCTCGCGCTTTGTTATGAGGGTTGTACCATTCTAACAAAGATGAAGAGTGCACGCTTTGTGTTTCGTATTTTTGTGGTGTACACTTATACTAAGTGTGGGGGAATTGTCAGTTATGAAAAAAAATCAAAAAAAAGAGAAAAAAAAGTAAGAGCTGGATTGTTGTTGGCATTTGTGACGTATTGATACATTATGATATGTGCCGGATATATTGATGAGAGGTTGAGTTGTTCGATGCGTCACAGGTTTATGGATTGTCGTAACTAGCAACATGGGTTTTTTGGACTTGTCGACATTAAACCCATTCCAGTATATATTTCCCATGTCTTATCCATACCCTTATTAACCCATAGCCTAACGTTACAACCCAAATAAAAGTCCTCTTTTGATAATTATACCTGGTGCTTACGCCATGTCGGTGCAGTTTTATTTCTTGTACAAGCCTATGGTATGGAATGAATCATGTCTGAGCAGTTGAGTGTGATTTCCTTTTACCCTCTATTACATCACATACGAGTGTTTGAGTGATTATACTTTTCCTTATTCGTGAGGTGCTTAGTCATGTTATTACAGCTTGAAGATCATTGGGTATTGTCAAACATCTCTGTTTTCACATATTAAAAATCCAAAAAATATTTTTCATAATTCTATGTTTGTTTTGTAAAGCTTATTATTTTTCTTATTTTGCTTGAGGGCAAGCAAACCCTTAAGTGTTGTGGGGGGGGGGGTGCTTGCGCCTTTTGCACTTATTTGTTACAAAAACCAAAAATATTTTCGAAAATTTCACACCCAATAATTTTTTTTAAATTAAAAATAAAAAATATCAAAATTTAAAAATATATATATAAAAAAATAAAAATTTCCTTGTCTTGTCACCTAGGACCTTGTTTTTAAATTTCTTTTTTGAGATTTGCTTGATTGCTTGAGGGCAAGCAAAGTTTTAAGTGTGGGGGGATTTGATAACGCTCAAATTATACATGTTTCTATACGCGTTATCAATGCTTTTTATATATAAATTGGTTAAATATAAGAACTTTTGGTATAGAATAGATTATATTTGCAATTGTAGGTTCTTGGAACATGTCGTGGAAGAAAACACTAAGATTTGAAGCTTAAATGAAGAAATAACTCAAGCAGAATGCTTCCCGACACCTGTTAACTGTTTTGGACATAACTCGGTCATACGAACTCCGTTTTAGTTGATTCAAGTGGCCACGGAAAGAGAATTTAATTATCTACAACTTTGGAAAAGGCCATCTGCTGAAACGACTCAAAGTACGATGCACATTGAAATAAGTGCGGCACACTTTTCCATCAGAACTAAAATTTAAGAGAATTAAATGCAATTCAATGCTAAGTGCATTAACTCACAAAGTACTGCACACTTTTATGCAAGTGGGGCACACTTTGGCCCTGAAAAAGCCTATATAAATCCCCTTTTACCTCTCATATCACACACATCTCACACACAAACTTCTATCTTACACACACACAATCTTTATAGCCTTTGGAGAGGAGGAAGGAGTGGTGAGGGTCTTTGGACCCAATGATCCAAACACCCCTCTAAACCGTCATGCCACCACCACTCTCAACCATAAACCACCACTAAAACACATATTTCCAGAAGTTCTACACCATATTTAGATCATATACCATCCATTTCTATAACCTTAAAACTTATCACTTTGATTCTTAAAGGATTCACACTAAATTCTCTTAAGATCATCACCATAAACCTTTTTACCAAACACTCCATTTGGTGATATGTTGCGGATTTCCAGAAGTTACATAGTATATTCCTGGTTATCTTAGTAGCATTTGGTTGTTGGTTGATCATGGAACTACTAGTTTTGGGTTGATGGTTGTTGTAGTAGAAATATTAGTATTGTTAATTTGCTTCTTATATGTGAAACATGAATAATATTTGGATGATTTTGCTATGATTTATGAATATACATGTTTATGAATTCGATGTTATTTTACTTGGATCATTGTTTATCTTTTGATATATCTTGCAATTGAAATAGGCCGAAAGGATTAATTGCCTTGATATATTTTGAATCATGTTGGCCATATGAATCAATATCATGCTTGTGAGAATTGTGTGGTAAATTGATAAATAAACCAAGTAGAATAATGTTTAAGACCTTTCCTTATGTTGACCGACCGGGTTGGGAGGAATTCATATATATGCATATTTGATATAAACCACTCTTAATGCACTAGTGATGATGTAGTATATAGGCCGAAAGGATTCTATGTTATCATTGGTAGATATGCTTGTTATTATGATTACCCATCATATATGACTTGTATGCTTTGTTTATATAAAGTCTTGCTTTATCTATATCTATTATGTTATGTGGATCATGTATTGTTTCTTGCTTACTTTATACACACGTTTTGGCTATTTGATGCGTGACAATCAATTAGCATTAAATGTTGATAAACAATCTGTAAATTGCTACAAATCTCGTGGAACGACCTGGTCTTACCTAATACTATATTACACTTGAATAGGGTATACTAGTTCGAATGTCGTATTTTTAGTCAAAATCAGTATTCTAGTTATTATAAATTTAAAGCTTGTAAAAACACACATCATCATATAATAGTCATGTAATGTCCATATGCAAATCAAACAGATAATCACATCAATGAAGCATTTAAAAACATTTGCATCATTTCCATCCCAATATAAAAACAAAAAAACAGGACTATAAAACTCACCTGATGCACAACTACTTCACAAATTCCTTGCAATCAACTAAACACAAATAAAACACTCGTTACACACGATTAGGCTAAATGCCTAAGACGATGTAACAATTAATTGATGGACTTCTATGACCATATCATGTTTATAAACCCCTTTACCACACTTCCCATACCTTACTTATATTCTAAATACCCTTAATAATTTATTCTAGTTTTCTAGATTCTGGTAGATTTTTTTAGTCACTTCATGACTACAAATAAGATACTAAATGATCAAATTGACTTTCCCCCTTGCATTCCCTACCTCTCTAATGGGTTATAAACTAATATGATTTAAAAAAAATAATGTTGAGTCTAACTATTTTATAAAAATTCAACATCACAAAGTACTTAAATTCGGACCTGAACGCACACGAAAAAGTTTGATTTTTTTAAAAATACCTAAACAACTTTTTAAGAGTTGTGCTTTGAGCTGGAGTCAATAGACAAATAAAATATAACCTCTGTTTTTTGGCTAATCAAGATTCAACTTCTATGTAGGGGTTTTACTCCTTGAAATCAAACCCAAATCTAACCCGAATTTACTGTTTCGATAACTTTTCTTGCAAAAATCATTTGACTAACTTTCCGACCTCAAAACCTTTCGTGGCTGGACTTTTTGAAAACTAGACTCTCTAACTTAATTTTAGACATAAGATTCATACAAAAATTCATTTTTATCAATGAGATATCATTCGATTAACATGACCTAAAATTCTGCCAAACCCTAATTTTAATTCTAACGCGTTCTAGACCTAACTGATTACACCAATATGCTTCTAATCTAACCACAAACAATCCTACATGGTTTAATATCATTAAATTATAGAAAATTATAAACCCTAATTATCCATCAAATCATTGTTACTAATAATAAGAGGATTAAACAAGAACAGGATTAAATATCATACCTAAAACCTTTACCCGATTACACTTGAATCAACACTAAATTCTTGATAAAAAATATATTTTTTTCTTCGTTTAGGGTATTCGGCCGATCAAAGACCAAGGGAGGGGAGATGACTAAATTTTGTATTTATAAGCTAACCCTAAATCCCTAGTCCTTACCTAATACCAATTTGTTTTATACTTAAACTCTTTTTTTCCCTTTTTTTCTACTACCGACCCCTTTATAATATATATATATATATATATATATATATATATATATATATATATTATTTTTTTATAAAATTATTATTAAATGTATAATTACCCTCATTTTGTTATTTTTTTATAAAAACCCTTTGTTAATTTAGTAAACCTTTTAAATAAAACTAGTTATAAACTTACAATTTATATATTTCATTTCATAAATTACTTTCCTAAATTAGAAATACATACGCTTAATTAACTTAAATACTAGACTTAATTCATTCCTAAGAATACACTGCATTCTCTTTACGCTCATACTACAATTATTCACCAAATATCACGACAACGCATAAAATCATGCTATCATTTCCATTGTCACAAAATGTGAATGAAATAAAATAGCTACCAAAACCATAACTCAATCACACTAAGATGAACATGCATCACGGATTGATATTAAATACTCATATAAGGTCACATAAGCACTCAATTATAACACATATAAATACTTTAGTCAACTTTAACTGTTTGACTAACTTGCTCAAGTGACGGTTGTCACACCTAGTATGAGTTTTTCTTTAAGGCGTAGTTTGAGAGGAGGGGTAAAGCAAGAACAACTTGTCAATTTGTTGTCACACGTAGAGGGTCTTATTCTCCCTAATATGCTTGACAGATGGTTTTGGTCGTTGTCAAGATCAGGGGAGTTTTTAGTTGCTTCGGTTAGAAATCTCATAGACGATTACAACCTTGAGAAGATTGCTTCCAAAACCCGTTGGAACAAGGCAGTCTCGAAAAGGGTTAATATCTTTGATTAGAGAGTTAAGTTGGATAATATTCCTACTTGTATCAACTTTTCTCTTAGAGGTTTGAAGCTTAATTCCATTCTCTATTATACATGCAATTCAGTATTTGAATCATCTAGTCATATATTCTTTGCTTGCTCTATGGTTAAAGATATATTATGAGAATTGATAATTGGTGGGATATAAACATTATGGTGATGTCTACATATGATGAGTGGTGGTTTGGTTCACGAACTTATGTCTTCCGCCTAATCTCAAGATGATTTTAGAAGCTGTTTTCTACATAACATGGTGGTCAGTTTGGAATTTCTATTACAATTCTCTATTTGGTTCAATCCCTTAGGTGAAAAATTGGATATTTGATGATATTGTGGCTCGTTCATTTTCTTGGTGTAGGTTTAGATGCAATACAAACTTGAGTTGGGTAGATTGGCTAAAGATTCCTTCGGTTATTTCTTTGTAATATTTTCTTCCTAGCTTCTTGCTAGTGTCTTAATAAAATCCGCCATTCAAAAAAAGCAATAATGATATGATTACGTAGGTGAGTTCTGCTCAATCCTTCTACACACACAAATATAAAACTTTTTTTCGCTCGTTATCTCTCTACATTCATATCGTTAATTTTGACACTTATCATAATCTCGTTAGTAGGAAGATAATAATACTAAATGACAGGTCTTTAGTGACAGGCGTTTCAGTTAGATATTCATCAATATAAATAGTTCTCGACAAACGCGTGACAAAAATAGGCTACCCCATAATCTATGGTCGGCAAGTAGTATCTGTCAGAAACAGCGAGGATGAGCATGTGTTGGAATTTTGTTGGTGATGTTATTGTCAAATGTGAGTCAGAATCGTTTCTGTTTGAAAATTATCGGTAAAAATTTCGTTAGAAAGGTGTAAATGACAAAAAGTCACATCTATGTCAGAAATAGTTGTCAGAATATCATCAGAAAAAGGAAAATAACTAGATGAAACGCCCCTTTCTCGACCCTAAAATTGACTAACATATAAAATTTTTGCTCAAACGTATGACCGGGAATGACCTTATGTCACTCTTTAATAAAATGACCAAATTCTATTACTAAATAGCCCTTAAAGTATTTTTAACATAAAGTAAACTCAAATACCTTTCTAACGGTATAAGATACGACTTCTAACTCCTAACGGTTTATTTTATATAAAATATACAAAATGACAAAAATCTGCCATATCTTAAAATTCTGGTAGATCTATGCTCATGGAAGAATATGTAAAATCAACTTTCGGGTCTGAGCATATGCTCAGGGAAGAACCTTTTGAACTTAAAATTTCTGGTTTGAGCATAGATCTTAAGATCTACGCACAAGGAAGAACTTCGTTAAGATATTTTTCTACACTTGCACGACATGACATAAAAATTTCCAGAATTCATAATTCAATATAATACTTCATTTTCATAACATTACTTGGTCTAAAAGATCTATGAACATGTACTTATAAACATGCGGGTGTTTTGCCAAACACTCGTTTTGACCCACTTTCAAAACTTCTATATTACCAATTCTCATAGACGACTTACACAACCATTTACAAATCATTTTATAACATTTTGACCTTCAACTTGGGGATTCAACATATTCGAGATCGTTATCTATACTAACATACTTGTCTAATATCAACAAGTACTTCAATATTTGTCTAATAACTATATATCATACATCATTTATACATAATTGCATCATAATCAACACTTACTAAACCAAGAGATTAAAATCATACTACTTCTTGCTTCCTCCACATCAACATAAGCTTCATACATCAATATTAACATCATAACTAGGCAATCCACATTCTAGCTGGTTTAACCAACTAGCCCCATTCTACTCTTAGTCTAAGCAACCTAAATTCTTAATCTTTCCATGTCTTTTCCACAATCACAACACATAACACATAACAAAATATGATAAAGTCAATATAACATCTTGTTATAGTTAAATTACTTAATTCATGTCCAAGATAATAAGATCAAGAACACCATCATCATCAATCCTTGATTCCTACTTAATTATCATTACAAATACTTATTATAATATAAATACGATACCATCATCAAGGTTTTATACAAACCCATTAATCATACCCATCACTATCTCTAATCATTATATGATTATATCTTGATCATATGATAAAACCCTAATTTACCTAAATTAAGCATAAACCATTAAAGGGACATAAGTTCTAAACCTTTAATCATATTTAATTTAGCTCATAACTCTTTTTACCCAAAATCCCCAATTTAGGTGTATGAACCCTAAATCTTCTTTTAAGAATTAAAATACTAATTGAGATACTTACTTGCATAAGATTATTATTAGGGATTGAACCCTTGAATTAGACCCTTAAACCTTCACAACTTTATCATAAACATAATTATTTATTCTCCCTCTCATTTTCTTGTTTTGGTCGACACCCACACAACTAAACACATTCCAGAATGTACATTCCATAATTTGTTAGAAAGTCAATAAAGAGTTTACTTATATAAAATCTGGATCATGTTTGCTAACTTGGTAATACTAGCCCCTTAAGTCCCATTTTCATATAATTAGGCCATATTGTATTTTCTACTTCCATATTACACAGACTTGACTTATAGTATGACAATTATGTTTGACTAACCAATCACGTAACGTATTCAACTTATAAAAGTCATCATCAAACTTACCCAATGTCATTATAGTAATTTAATACCTAAAAACGAGTTTTGTGGTGTTACAAATCTACCCTC
Organism: Tanacetum coccineum; assembly: GCA_026074375.1. NCBI lineage: Eukaryota > Viridiplantae > Streptophyta > Magnoliopsida > Asterales > Asteraceae > Tanacetum > Tanacetum coccineum. The sequence continues at coordinate 17,812 of BQNB010027874.1, forward strand.
TTATATAGATTTTGACCCCAAAATCTTATTTGCTTAATGTTTGCGACCATTCACACACTTTTCTATATCTTATGTCCATCTCATATCCATTACGTCAATTACTATCCATTAATTTGCTACAAAACATGTTAGCCTTATTGTTTTGTAAAGCTAGCGTCTTACATGTGAATTGGACTAGCTATAGATCAATTACTATACGCATGGACTACTATTATACAAATGGGATAGATGGCACATGTTAGGCCTATATATACCCCTCACGACTCTCCAAGAGTGGTGTAGATATTCATTTGTTTCTCATTTTCAATATAATATTACATAGTTCTTCCACCCTTTCTCTTTCTCACACTAGAAACAGCATGGCTTATTTTTTGTTCTTTGATCAATCTTGACCCCAAACGTGGTTTTGATATGCGTAACAAGTGGTATCAGAGCGCCTCAGGGGTGTGTGTATTGTGCATATGTTGTTTCATGGTCTTATAGCTTATTAGAGCTTCTTTTGTGGGCTTATTTGGTCAAAAATGGCCACGGTTTGGTTGTGTGGTATGTTTTTGATAAAAAGCTTCGATCTTTCCTCGTGTTACATCTTTATCTTCGTATATCTAAAGGAAGTTTATGATTGTGATCGTGTTTATTGAGCTTATAAGCTTTTTACTTTTAGCTTCTAAATCCCTTGTAGCTTATTAGGTTTTCATTTTCGTGGCTTATTTGTGGTCATACGAGCTTATTTCAACAGCTTTTTGGGTGCTTAGTTGGTTTAAGCGGTTTAAGAATGGAAATGACACAAGGACAAGAAAAAGACATTGTACACTATAGTACACGCAGTTTATAAGTTGTACCAGACGGTTAAAGTGGTATTCAGGCAGTTGAACCCAGTTCACATGGTTTAAGGCACCATTAGGCGATTTAAGTTCAACAGGCTCACGATTTAACCCTTCTTGCTGGCGGAATAAAACTGAATAATGCAGAATAGGGTTTAAACAGCTGGTTTACAAACTTGTTTACGCGATTTAATACCTTTTAGGCGGTTTAACGTTTGTTTGCTCATGGTTTATCGTGTTTATTACACAGTTTATGAACCCAAGCAATTTAAGGCTCACTATCACAAGGTTTATCCTTCTGTTCACGCATTTTATCTCTGTTTCAGGCGGTTTAAGTCACCACTTGCTGTTTAAGGGACTTAACAAGCGGTTTAACTTACTCCAGGCGGTTGAGGGTTTTCACACGGTTTAACCTTTGCTGTTTAATAGTTAAGTACATGCGGTTTACAGTTAGGGTTTATCACACGGTTTATGAGAAAATCAAGCAGTTTATCTATTTTTCTAGCGGTTTAAGGGGTCGTGTGTACGCGGTTTAAGGCACTTAGGCGATTTAAGGGTTTGTTTAATGTTGCTTGAGGTTTATATTGAAAAAGAAATGAGTCAACTCAGTTTCTACCAAGTTAACTCAGGCTGGGAAAGGATTAGGCCTTCAAGCGTTCAAGTATTATAAGCCTAATGTCCATGTTACATTTTACACTCTCGAAGTAAAAGTCTATTGCACCAGTCGTCCCTATTTCTTATCTTAACAATCGTTACCCTTAAAACTTTGAATTAATTACACCGTTAGTCCTTCTCATTGCACTTAACAATCGTTAGTCTTTAAACAAGCATATTTGCACCGTTTATCCTTAAAAGACAAAATCTAAAATGACCGTTAACGTGACAACAAAACCTTTCAATATAAATTCATTGGTTATCCTCTATTAATTATCAAAGCATCAACAATAAAAAACAACAACAAAAGAAACACATTACATCACACTAAAATGACCCTTATCAAGATTCACATTCACTTTTAAAGGCTAGTATTAGATTTAATGACTACGGGGTTACTCAGTTGGGATTGAAGTTATTCGTTTGGTTTTTTGCTTCATTCCTGGGTTCGTGCTATCGAGTTGTCTTTATCAGTGGTCATTAGTATTAGCCGACAAAATAGATAAGGGGATTTGGATTGGGTTGATAAAGAGAGAAATTGTTAGGAATCAAGAAAAGTATTAGTCACTTCTAGTATTTACGTTCTTAGCTCGTAGTTTGCGTATGTTAAATATTGTTAAGTAATCAGGCTGACCCATGGACAACCCATGGGCACCCAATGTGTAAGGAAGTATATAAACCCTCTCCACACATAGAGAGGGTGTTGGTTTCATTTATCTCATAAGACATGTTCTTGTTTCTCTCTCTAGAAACCTTCCAACCCACTTTCTCTCTAGAAATCTAAGATATTATGTGTAATGCTATGCATTTTTATGATGATCTTGTTAAATATGCCAATATGGAAAAGAGTTATATTAATGAATAAAATAAGCGTTTGGAACTTGAGGCTGAGCTTTTCAAAAAGAAAGATATGGTTGAAAAAGATGTTTATAATGAACTTTCGAAACGATTTTCAAAACTTGAAAAATATTATATTTCTCATGTAATTTCCGTACAACAAAGTAAAGGAAGTGTTAAAAATGATAGACCATGCCATAATCAGGATGCTCCTAAATTTTATGAATTTTTCAAGATAAACGAATTGAAACCTCAGTTACAAGCCAAAAACATAACAATCAACAACTTGAAGAAACACATTGCAAATTTGAAAGGAAAAAGCGTGTCTGATTGTAATGAACAAGTTAATACTTCAAAAGTGATTGCCCAAGGGATGTTTAAGTTATATTTGCAACCAATTTCCCCTAATCTTAGAAAAAATAGGGAAGCATATGTGGATTACCTTAAAATAACAAAGGAACAAGCTGACACACTCCGTGAAATAGTAGAGCTAGCTAGAGCTTCAAAGCCTTTAGATAATTCTTGTAAGTATACAAAACGAATTCAGGAGTTGTTAGTATTTGCTAGTGCTTCATGCCCCAGTTCTCGAAACGATAGTGAGAATTTGTTTGTTGTCATTGATGCGAGGGTTGCAAACACTAAATTTTTACAACTCCATAGGCAGTGTACCTATTACCTAACCGTTATAGTGTAGTATAGGAAAGACTCGAGGGTTGTTATCGTTCTCTAGGGGAATAACGTGTGAAGGTTCGAACTAAATGTAACTAAGGTCTAGGGGTTGAAAGAAAATTATTTTTGCATTTTTATATTTTTATGAAAGCAATTAAAATCTCTGGTTTGAAAGGGGGTTTTGTTTTAAACTAATAAACTAAATTAAATCTAAATTAATGTGGAAACTCGTATAGGTAAACAAACATGTTCACATAATCATGCACTACTCCTTAGATTGATCCTCCTAATCCTATTGATTTGTCACACTTGTGGTGTAATGTGTAAGTATTTCCTAATTCATGAATGAATTACACAAACCCACTGTCTATATAATATTCTGTTAAGGCAACACACAAGTAAGGTAGTATGAAGACTATTACAAGGCCCCTAAGAGTACATTACATGCATTAAAACACTTAAAAGGTGATCAACCATATTAGGGCAAGGTAGTATGAAGACTGTTGCGATTTATTTTTTAATTTAATATTAATAATTTAAATTAAAAAATTTTTTATTTTATTAATTATTTTTCTTTTTTTTAAATATTTAAAATATTAAATTTTTTTAAATATTATTTTTAAATATTATTTGATTTTTAAAATTTTTATAAGAATTTATTTTTAATTTAAATTATTTTAATTAAAAATTTCATGAATAATTTTTTTTAATTTAATTTTTCATTTAATTTTAATTATTTTTAATTTTTTTTTTTTTTATTAATTTTTTTTTTTTTTATTAGTTTTTTTTAAATAAATAATTTTTATATAAATTAATTTAATTATTATTAGAATTTAATTATTTACTTTTTTTATTTTTTATTTTTAAATTTTTTTATTATTTTATTTTTTTTTTTTATTATAATTTTTAAAAATTTTTTTTTTATTTATAATTTTTTTTTAAATATTTTTTTTAAATTTTAATATTTTTAAATTAATTTTTTTTTATTTAATTTAAAATTTATTGAATTATTTTTTTATTCATAAAAAATAAAATAATTTAAAAAATTTTTATTAAGAATTATTTTTATTTTATAAATTAATAATTTTTTTTTTATATACAAATTAAAAATTAAAAAATTATTTTTTAATTTTTTTTTGTTTACAAATTTTTCAATATAATTTTATTATTTTAAATTATTTAAAAATTTATTCAAATAAATTTTTTTTTATTTTATTGAAATTTATAATTTAATTTTTTTTAAATAATTTTTTTTTTATTTTTTTATTATAATTTTAATTTATTTTTATTTTTTTTTATATAATTTTTATTTTTTATTTTTTTATATTCATTTTAAAATATAATTTAAATTATAATAAAAAATTTTATTTTTATTAAAATTTATTATTTATGTTAAATTAAATTTTTTTTAAAATTATATTTATTTTTTTTTTTATTTTTTAACATTATTTAAATAATTATTATTTTTTTATTATTTTTTTTTTAATTTTTATTATTTTTATAATTTTTTTTTTTTTTTTAATTTTAATTTAATTTAAGTTTTATTATTTTATAAGAATTTTTTTTTATAAAATAATTTTTATAATTAATTATTTTTTTTTTTTTTAAAATTAAATAAAATTTTTTATTAATTTAATTTTATTTTTAATAAAAATTATATTTTTTAAAATTTTATTTTAATTAAATTTATTAAAAAATTATTTTATTTATTTTTGTTTTTTTTTTAAATTTTATAATTTAAAAATAATTTAATATAAAATTTATTTTTAATGAAGTTTATTTAATAATATTTTATTTATAAAAATAATATTTTATATTTATTTTTTTATTATTTTTAATTTTTAAATTTTATTTCAATTTAAATTTTAAAAAAATTTTTTTTTTTAATTAAATTTTTTTTTTTTAAATTATAAATTTTTTTTTTTATTTTTTTTTTCAAAATAAAATTTTTTATTTTATTTTATTTTATTAATTTTTTTTAATTTTTATTTTTAAAATTAAAAAGTTTTTATAAATTTTTGTTAAATAAATGTTTTTATTTTATTTATAATAATTAATTTTAAGTTTTTTAAATTTAAAATTTTTTTTAAAAATATTTTTTATTTTATTTATTATTTTTATTGAAAATTAAATATTAAAAAAATTATTTTATTTTTATTCATAGAATTATTTTTATTATTTTTTATTATTTTATTTTTTTTTTTTTATTCTTTTTTTAACATATTAAAATAATTATTCTTTTAAATTTTACTAATAATTTTCTTTTTTTTTATTTTTATTTTATTTTTAATTTTTTAATTTAAAATTATTTTTTTTTTTTAATTTTTTAATATATTAATTAAATATTTTTTATTTTTAATTTATAATTTTTTTATTTTAAAATAAATGTTAATTTTATAAATTTATAAATATATTATTTTTTTTTGAAATTCATTATTTTTTTTTTTTTTGTATTTTATTTAAAAATATTTTATTTAATATTTTTTATTTTTATTATTATAGAATATTAAATTTTTTTTTTATTTTATTTTTAAATTTAAAAATTTTTTATTTTAATTATTATTTTTTTATTTTTTTTTTTTATTTTTTAATTATTAAAATTTTTATATTTATTTATGAAAAATTATAATTAAATAATTATTTTTTTTTTATATTCAAATTATTTTATCATTTTACTATTTTATTCATTAATTTTAAAAAATTTTAAATTTATTTTTTATAATTTTTAAATTTAATCTTTTATCATATTTTAAAAATTTTAATTTTTTTTTTATTTTAAATTTTTTAATTTCAATTTAAATTTTTATTTTTTTTTTATTTAATTTTTTTTTTTTTAAAAAAATTTTAAATTTAATTAAAATTATTATTTAATAATTTTTTTATTCTTTTATAAAATTATTTAATTTTTTATTTATAAAACCAAATCAAAAATAACTACTACCCTACCTTCAAAACACCTTCCTTAATTCAACATAAAAAACCCTTCAACCCCCTCATTTTATACAAACAAATCCAACCCACCAATAATAAACAAACTTAATCAAATTAAAAACAAAAAATAAAAAACCAAAAATAAAAAACTAAACCCAAACAATAAAATCTAACCAAAACCAAACAACACTACCAAAACCAAAAAAACTACCAAAAATATAAAATCCAAAAACGCAACACTAAAATACCCCTCCAAACAAATACTAAAACCCCAACCCACAACCAAAATAAACCCAAAACACCAAAACCACAAACCACAACCAACCAACCAAAAACAACCATCCCAACAAAACAACCCAAAAACAACAACCAAAAAAAAAATAACCCACCCCCAAAAAAACCACAAAAAAAAAAAAACAAAAAAACCCCAAAACCAAAAACACCAATCAAAACCAAAAAAAACCAACAAAAAAACCCCCACCAAACAAAAAATCCCCCAAAAAAACCAAAATCCACAAAACAAAACAAAACAACAAAAAAAACCCCCCCCACAAAAACAAACAAACCCCCAAAAAAAAAAAAAAACAAAAACCCAACAAACCACCAAAAACACCATCAAAACACCAAAACACAACAAACAAACAACAAAACTAAACCCCACAACCAAAAAAAGTAACAAAAAACCACCCAACAAAATAAAACAAAAACACACAAAAACCAACCACACAAAACCAAAACCCCAAAAAAAACATAACAATAAACCAAACCAAAAAAAACCAAACAAAAAACCCCATAAAAAACCAAAAAAAAACCCCAAAACCCAAGAACACACCAAACAAAAAAACAAAAAAACAAAAAAAAATCCAAAAAAAAACCAAAAACAAAAAAACCAAAAAAAAACAACCCAAAAACCAACAACCAAAAAACATATCAAAAACCACAAAACCACAAAAAAACAAAAAAACCCCCAACAAAAAAACCAAACAAAAAAAACAACCCAAAACAAAAACCACCCACAAAACCCACCAAAACAAAAAAAACCCAAACTACCAACCACAAACCACAACACCCAAAAACCAAACCAAAACAAACCACCATCCCCAAAAAACAAAACCACCAACAAACCCCAAAAACAAAACACAACCCAAAACAAAAATAAAAACCAAAAAAACAACAGAGAACACAAAACACCAAAAAAACAAAAAAAACCAACCCCAAAAAAAAAACACCAAAAACCCAAAAAAACAACAACCAACCCCCAAAAACCAACCCAAAAAAAAAATCAACAAAAAAACCCAAAACAACCAACATAAAACAAAAACACAACAAAAAAAACCATCAACCCAACAAAAAAACCAAAACCCAACAACGCCAAAAAACAAACACCAAAGAACCCAAACCAAACACAAAAACCAAAAAAACACCCACACAAACAACCACCCAAACCCCAATACCAACACCCCCCCCATAACCCCCAAAAACCCACACCAAAAAACCCAAAAAAACCAAAAACCCACAAAACAAAACCCAACCAAAAACAAAAAAAATACAACAACAAAAACGCCCAACCAAAAAACCAACCTACCCCCAAACAACCCAAAACCCAAACCAAACCACAACCAACAAACCAAACAAGCCCCAACAAACAAAACCAAACCAAAACCCCAAAACAAAAACAACAACCCCCAAAACAACCAAACAAAAAAAAACACCACCCACAAAAAACAAAAAAAAAAAAATAACCACAAAAAACAAACCAAAAAAAAAAAACAAAAAAAACTAAACAAAAAACCCAAACCCCAACACAAACAAAAAAAAAACCAAAAAAAAACTAAAACACACCCCCCCAAAACAAAAACACCACCCCCAAACACACAAAAAGAACCAAACCCAAAAAACAAAAAAAAAAAAAAACAAACCACAAAAAATAACCAACAAAAAACAAAAACCCCTAAAAGACACCCAAAAACAAAACCAAAAAAAAAAAAAAAAACAAAAACAACCAACAAACAACCAACCCAACACCAAAACCAAATACAAACCAAACCAAAAAAACAACCACCCCCCCCAACAAACAAAAAACAAAAAACACCCCCAACAACAACACCCACCCCACCACCAAATATGAAACCCAACAACCAAAAAAAAACAACACAAACACAACCCCAAAAAAAACCAAAAAAAAAAAAAAAAAAAAACCCCCCAACCAAAAAACCCCCACCCCCCCCAACAAACCCAACAAAAACCCCAACAAAAACCAAACAAACCCACCAAACACCAAAACAAAAACCCAAAACCACACAAAAAAAAAACAAAAAAACCCCAACAAAACCCAAAGAAGATACACCCACACAAACCCCCCAAAAAAACAAAACCCCCAACACAAAAAAACAAAACCCCAACACAACAACCAAAACCCCAACAACAACCAAACCCACAAAACAAAACCACAACACCAAAAAAAAAACAATCCAAAACAAACACAAAAACCACCCAACACAAAAACAAAAACAAACACAAGCACCAAACCCAACCAAAAAAAAAAAACCAAAACCAAAAACACCAAAAAAACCACAAACCAAAAACCTAACTCCAAACCCCCCCCAACAAAACACCAAAACCACCAACAACAACCAAACACGAAAAAACAACCAAAAAAACACCCACTCCAACAAAAAACAAACACCAAAACAAAACCAAACCAAAACCAAACCAAAAACAACCCCCCAAAAACAAAAAAAAAAAACCCAAAACCACACAAAAAAAAACAAAACCAACCAAAAACAACCCCCCCAACAAAACAAAAACCCAACCCAAAAAAAACAAAAAAGACGCCCAAAAAACAACAAAAAACCAAAAAACTCCCAACCCAAACCAAAAAACCCAACAAAATACAAAAAAACCCCAAACAAAAACAAACCCCACCCAAAAAAAAACCACCCCCGAAAAAAAAAACCCCCAAACAAAACCATACACCCAAAAAAAAAAAAAAAACCAGCCCCAAAAAAACACAAAAAAACCCACCACCCAACCAAAACAAAGACCAAAAAAACAACAAAACCAAAAAAAACCACAAAAAAAACCTCCAAAAGAAAAACAACAACACAACAAAAAACCAAACCCCCCCACCAACCAAAACCAACCAAAAAACCCACCAACAAAAAACACCACAAACCACACAACAAAAAAAAACAAACCCAACCAACAACCAACAACAAAAACAAACAAAACAAAAAACCCCAAAACAAAAAAACCCAACAACGCACAAAAAAAAAATAAAACACAACCAAAACCAAAAACAACCCCCATAAACCCAAAAAAACAAAAAAAAAAAACAACCAAAAAAAAACCCCCAAAACCAACCACCCCTCCAAACACAAAAACAAAAACAAAAAAAACAAAAAAAAACAAAAAAAAATCAAAAAAAAAAAACCAAAAACAAAAAAAACCCCCCCAAACAACAAAAAAAAAAACCAACCAAAACCCAACCAAAACAATCAAAAAACCCCAACCCCACAAAATAAAACCACCACCCACAAAAAACCCAAAAACAAAACCAAACCCCCAAAAAAAAACAAAAAACCACCAAACAAAAACCAACCAACAAAACAAAACCCCCCCCAAAAAAACAAAAAAAAAAACCCACAACAACCAACCAAAACCCCCAACCAAAAAAACAACAAAAACCAAACAACCCACCAAAAACAAAAACATAACAACAAAACAAAAACAACCAAAAGAACAAACCCAAAAAAAAAAAACCAACAAAAAAAAGCGAAAAAAAAACCAACAATAAAAAACTAAACAACAAAACCAAAAACCAAAAAAACAAAAACAAAACAAGCAAAAACAACCCCCCACCAACAAAAACCCAAACCAAAAACAAAACCCAACAAAACCACAAAAAACACCAAAAACCAAACCACCAACAACAAAACTCCAAAACAAACAACAACAAACAACAAACAAAAAAAACACAAAAAACAACCAAAAAACCCACAAAAAAAAAAAAAACAAAAAACCCAAAAAACAAAAACAACCAAAATCCAAACCCTCCACCACACCACCAAACAAAACACCACCAAACCCCAACCCAAAACAAACAAAAAAACCCCCAAAAGCCCCCCAAAACCACAACCAAATCACCCCAACAACCCCACAACACCACCCCAAAAAAAACACACAACCCACCAACAAACCCCCCCCCCACAAAAAAAAACAAAAAACAAAAAGCAACTCAACCCAAACAAAAAAAACCCAAAAACCAAACCCACCAACCAACCATCCCCCCCCCATCCAAAACAAACCAAAAAAAAAACAAAACCCAAAAACAAACCAAAAAAAAAAACAAAAAAAACAAACAAAACCAAAACAACCAACAAAAAAACCAAAAAAACCCCAAACAAACACAAACCAAAAACAAACACCCAAAAACAAAAACCAAAAAAAAAAAAAAAAAGCCCAAAAAACACCACCCCAACAACAAAAAACCAAAAAAAAACCAAACAAAAACAAACAACCACCACCCACACCAACACCCCACCAAACACGCCAAAAAAAACAAAAAAAAACCAAACAAAAAAAAAACTAAGCAGAACAAAAAACACAAAAAACCAAAACCAACCAAAAAAAAACCACAAAAAATCCAACAAAAAAAACCAAACAAACAAAAAAAAAAAAAAAAAAAAACCACAAAAAAAACCAACCACACAAAATAAACAAACAACCAACCAACCCCAAACCAACAAAAAAAACACAAAACATACCCCACAACAACAAAAACAACATAACCAAAAACCAAAAGAAAAAACACAAAATAAAAAAAACAAACCACAAAAAACCAAAACCCCACACCAAACACCCACCCCAAAAAAAAAAAAACAAAAACCCCCCCAAAAACCAACCCCAACCAAAAAAAACACACAAAAAAAAAAAACAACATCCCACCAAACCCAACACCCAAACCAATACAAAAAAATCCCAAACACCAAACCCCCCAACAAAAAAACAAACCACACAAATACCCCAAAAAAAAAACAAAAACACAAAAAAACCCACCACCAACAAAAAAAAAAAAAAACATATCACAACCCAAAAAAGAAAAACCAAAACACCCCCCAACCAAAACCACCAAAACAAACACAAAACCCAAAAACAACCAACAAACCACAAAAAAAAAAAAACCAAAACAAAAAAACCACCAAAACCCCAAAAAAAACCCCCACCCCCCCACCACAGAAACAACCAAACAAACAAACCCCCCAAAAACCAACCACCCAAAAAAAAAAAAAAAAACACCCAAAAAAAACAACACACAAACAAAAAACCCCAAACCCACCCAACCACAAATCCAACCACCCAACCAAACTTCCCCAAATAAAAAACCAAAAACACCCAACAACACCCCAACAACCGCAAAAAAAAAACAAAACCAAAAAAAAACCCCCCCAATCACAAAAAAAACACCCAACCACCACAAAAAAAAACACACCAAAAAACCAACCGCAACCCACCAAAAAACCCAAAAACTCAACCAAATAAACTCCCCCAAAAAAAACCTACACCCAAAACCCACAAAAACAAAAAACAAAAAAAAACAAACAACCAAAAAAAAATGAAAATAAAACCATCCAACAAAACCAAAAAAAAACAAACACAAACCACCAACCAAAACAAACAAACAAACAAACCCAAAAACACAAACAACACAACAAACACAAAAACCATAAAAAAACAAAACCTAAAACAAACAACAAACCAAACACCAACACCACCCCCAAAAACAAACCCAAACCACAACAATCAAAAAACAAGAAAAACACCAAATAACAAAAAAACCAAAACTCCAAAACCAACAAAACCAAACAACCACCCAAAACCCAGCAAAAAAAACACCCCCAACACCCCAACAAACCCACCAAAGCAACCCCCAAAAAAAACCAAACTCCAAAAAAACCAAAACAAAAAACCACAAAAAAAACCTCCAAAAAAAACAAAACCCCAAAAACCCCAAAAAAAAAAAAAACCAAACAAAACACAACAAAAAAACCAAAAACAAAAAACAACCCAAAAACAACACAACAACAAACCAACCAACACCCAAAAACCCAAAAAAACAACCAAAAACCCCAAAACCAAACACCAAACCAACCAAAAATACAACAAAACAAAACAAAAACAAAAACAAATAAACAAAACAACCCAAACAAAAAAAAAACAAACAAAACACCCCCAAAAACAACCAACACAAAAAAACCAACAAACACAAACCCAAAACAACACAAAAAAAAAACAACCAAAAAACCCCAAAAAACACAACAACCAAAAAAAAAACAAAAACTCCCAAAAAAAACCCCAAACAGAAACAAACAACAAACAAAACCAAAAAAAACCCAACACAAACAAATAAAAAAAACAAAGCAACACCAAACCCACAAAAACTAAAACCACAAAAAAAACAAACAAAAGTCCACCCCAACAAACAAACCCAAAAAAACCAAAACCCAAAAAAAACAAACCCCAAAAAAATCCCCAAAAACCAACCCAACACAAAGAACAAAAAACACCAAAAAACAAAAAAACAAAATACATAAAAAGTCCCCACAACCCCAAAAAACAACCCACCACAAAAAAAAAAAACAAAAACAACAAAAACCAAAAAACCCCACCCAAACAAAACCAATAAAAAAAAAAAAACCCAAACAAACTCCCCAACCCCCAAAAACCTCCAAAAACCCCAAACCCACAAAACAAACCTAACAAAAAGCCCCCACCAACAAAACAAACCTCAAAACAAAACAAACAACACCAACAAACCAAAATCCAAAAACAAACCCCACACAACAAACAAAAAAAAAAAACAACACAACCCCAAACCCAAAAAAAAAAAAACCCCAAAAAAAAACAAAACAACCAACAACCCACAACCTCAAAACAAAAAAAACCCAAACAAAACCACCCCCCAAACAAAAAACAACCCCAAAAAAAAAAAAAAAACAAAAACCCAAAACCCAAAAAACATAATAACAACAAAACAAACAAAACAACCCCCATTAACAACAAACCAAAAAAAAAAAACCCCAAAAACCCCCCACCCCAAACCAATAAAATAACACAAAAAAAAAAAACCAACAACAAAAAAAAACACCCAAAACCACACAACCACCAAAAAATAAACCACACCACAAAACCAACAAACAAACCACAAAACCCACCATAAACCCACCAAAACAACCCCAAAACCAACCAAAAAAAAAAAAAACAAATCAAAAAAAAATAAACCAAATATACACAAAAAAAACCACAAATACACATCAAAAAAAAACAACCAACCAACTAAAACCCCAACCCAACCACCACAAAACCTCCACCAAAAAAAAAAAAAAAAACAAAAAAACAAACCAAAACCCAAAAAAAAAAACAAAACGAACCAAACCACCAACCAAACAAACACAAAAAAACAAACAAACGAAGAAAAAACAAAACCAAGAAAAAAACACCAAACACAAAACAAAAAAAAAAAAAAAATAAAAAAAAAAACCCACAAAACAAAACAACACAAAACCCAACCACAAAAAACACAAAACACAACCAAAACCAAAAAACTCCCCAAAAAAAAAAAAACAAAGAAAAAAACCAACAACTCCCAAAAAAAAACAAAAAACACACCCCCATACCCCAACCCTAAACACAAACCAAACCCCAAAAAAAACAAAAACCAAACCAACATAAACAACAAAAACCCAAACAAAAAAAACACAAAAAAATCAAACCCAAAAACCACAAACAAACAAACCCCAAAAAACCACCAAAACCCAAAACCCAAAACCCAAAAAAAAAAAAGAACGCTCACAAACAACCCACCAACAACCCCACCAAAACAAAAAACAAAAAAAAACACCAAAAAACAAAAACCGCCACAAAAAACACTAACCAAAAACAAAAACAAAAAAAACCCAAAAACCACAAAAAACCCCAAAAAAAAAAACACCAACAAAACCAAAACAACCAAAACAAACTCCCAAAAAAAAAAAAAAAAACAACCCAGAAACAAACCACCAACACAAATAAACCCAAACACACAACCATAACCAACACAAAACAAAAAAACAAAAAAACCACAAAAAAAAAAACCAAAAAAACCCAAAAAAAAAAAAAAAAAAAAAAAAACCCCCCCCAACAACAAAACCCAAAACACCACAAACACTAAACAAAAACAACCAAAACCAAAACCCCACAACAACCCAAACCCCAAAACCCAAACCCACAAAAAAAAAACACAAAACACAACAAAAAACTCAAAAAAAAAAAAAAACCCACCCAAACAAACCCCAATACCCAACCAAAAAACAAACCCAACCCCCCAAACAAAAAAACAAACAAAAAAAACCAAAACAAACCCAAAAACACCCATCCCAAAAAAAAAAACCCAAAACCCCAAACAAAAAACCCCCCAACGAAAAAAAAATCAAAAAAAAATGAACAAACAACCCAAACCCGACCCCACAACACAAACAAAACCCCCCCAAAAACAAAAACCACTACAACCACAAACCCCCCACCCCACAACCCAAAAAAAGCCCAAAAAAACACACATCAAAACCAAAACAAAAAAAAAAAACACAAACCCCAAAAATTATCCACAAAAAGACCAAAAACGAAACACAAAAAAAACCAAAAACCACAAAAAAAAAACACCAAAACAACCCCAAAAAAAAAAAAAAAAAAAAACAACCACACCAAAAAAAAAAAAAAACAAAAAACTATCCAACAACAAAAAAAACAAAAAAAAAACAACAAACAAAAAAAAAACCAAAAAAATAAAACAAAAAAAAACAACAAAAAAACCAAAAATAAACCAAAAAAAAACAAAAAAACATAATAAAACAAAAAACCAAAAAACTAAAGCAAAACACCGCAAAAACAAAAAAAAAAAACCCCATACCAACAAAAAAAAACCAAAAAAACCAAACAAAACCCAACAAACTAAACAACCCAAGCCAACAAACACAACACACAAACAAAAAAAAAACAACAACCACCACACAAAAAAAACCCACCAACCAAAAAAAAACAAACCAAAACCCCAACAAAACCCCAAAACAACCCCAACAACCCAAAAACACCACAACATAACCCACAAAAAAAAAAAATCACCAACAAAAATAACCAAAACACCCAAAAAACAACCACCTCCCAAAACACCCCAACAACAACAAAAAAAACCAAAAACCCCAAACCAACCAAAAGCAACCCCCAAAAAAAAAAAAAAACCCACTCACCACAAAAAACAAACAAACCAAAAACAAAAAAACAAAACAAAAAAAAAAACCAAACCAAAAACCAACAACCAAAAAAAACAACAAAAAAACAAAAACCCAAACCACAAAAACAACAACCACAATAAACACACAAAAAAAACAACAAACAGCACAAACAACCAAAAAAAACCAAAAACCCACCCCAAAAAAAAAAAAAAAAAAAAACCCAAACCACAAAACCCCACAACAACAAAAAACAAAAAAAAAAAAAAACCAACCAACAAAACAAAAACACCAACCCACAAAAACCAACAAAACCGAAAAAACACCCCAAATAAAAACAAACCAAACAACACACCCCCCAAACAACCCCCCAAAAAAAACCCCACAAACCCAAAAAAAACAACAACCCCACCAAACCCCCCAACTCAAAAAACAAAATAAAACCGCAAAAAAAAAAATCCAACCAAAAAAAAAACAAAAAAAAAACAAAACAAAAACTAAAAAAAAAACAAAAACCCAAACAACCCAAAACCCACAAAAAAACGCCCAAAAAAAAAAAAAAAAAAAAAAAAACCCAAAAAAAAACAAAAAACAAACGCAAACGAACCCATACCCCCAAAAACAAAAAAAAAACAAAAAAAACCACAAAAAAAACCACAAAAAACAAAAAAAAAAAAACCAAAAAAAACAAAAACAAGCAAAACAAACAACCCAAAAAACACAAAGCCAAAAAAACCTCAAACCCAAACCCTCCCAAAACAAAAAAACACAAACCAACCAAAAACAACAAACCCCCCAAAAAAAAAACAATCCAAAAAAAACAAAAAAACAAAAAACAAAAAAACAAAAACCCCAAAAAAAACAAAAAAAAAAAAAAAAAAAAACACACAAAAAACAAAAAAAAAAAAAAAAAAACAACAAACCCCAAAAAAAATCCCCAAAAAAACAAAAAAAAAACCAAAACACCCACCCCAACAAACCCACCCAAAAAATAAACAACAAAAAAAAACAAAAACCACAAAAAAAAAAAACAAAACCACCAACAAAACCCTTAAATAAAAACACACCCAAACCCACCAACCCAAAAAACCCAAAAACCAACCAAACAATACAAACAACCCAACCCCCCAAACCCAAAAAACAACCAAACAACAAAAAAAAAACAAACACAAAACAACAAACCCACAAACCCAAAACCAAAAAAAACAAAACAAAAAAAAAAAAAGCCACACGCAAAAAACAATACACCCAACCAAAAAACCAAAAAAAAACACCAAAAAAAACCAACAAAAACAACAAAAACAACAAAAAACAAACAAACCCACAAAAAAAAAACACCAAAACAAAAAAAAAAAAAAAAAACAAAAAAAAAACAACCCAACAAAAAAAAACCAAAAAAAAACAATCCAAAACCACAAAAAAAACCAACCAACACAAACCCCAACAAAAACAAACACAAATCAAAAACCACAAAAAAAAAAAAACCCAAACCCCACACAAAACCAAAATACAAAAGACAAAACAACACAACACCACTCCAAAAACCCCATCCAACTCAAAACCCCAACCAAAAAAAAAAACAACCACCAAAAGCACCCAGAAACAAAACCGCCAAAAAAAACCCAACAAAACCCCATAACCCCCAAGCAAAAACACCAACCCAAACAAAAAAAAACAAAAAACCACAAAAAGAAACACAACACCACCAAAAAAACAACAAACAAAAAAACAACACCACAAAAACCAAGAAACAAAAACAAAAAGAGAACAAACCAAACACCCCCCAAACAACAACCAAAACAACAAAAAACAAAAAAAACAAACCAACAAAAACAACCAAAACCAAACCCCACCCCCAACAACCAAACCAACCAAACCCCCAAAAAAAAACCACAAAACCCCAAACCCCCACCCCGCACCCCACACACAACCCACAAAAAAAAAAAACAAACCCCCCAAAAAAAAAAACCAAAAAACAACAGACAAAACCAAACAAAACAAAAAAACCCCTCCCACAACAACACACAAAAAAAAAAAAAAACAAAAACAAAAAAAACAAAAAAACCCAACACAAAACAAAAAAAACCAATAAAAAAAAAAACAAAACCCAAAAAAACCAAACCCCAAAACCAACCCGAAACAAAAACCCAACCAAACCCCAACAAACAAAAAAAACCCAACAAAAAAACAACAAAAAAAAACCCAAACACCACCACAACCAACAAAACAAAAACCCCACAAAAGCACCACCAAAACAAAAAAAAACACAAACACAACCAACACAAAAAAAAAAAAAAAAAAAAAAAAAACAACCAAACAAAAACAACCAAAAAAAAAAAAAAAAAACCAAAAACACCAACCCAAAAAATCACCCAAAACCCCAAAAAAAACCCAACCCCCAAAAAAAAAAAACCCACCAACCAAAAAAACCAAAACACACCCCACCAAACAACAAAACCCCAACCAAAAAACCAACACAACCAAAAAAAAATCCCCACCAACAAACAAAAAAAACCCTAAAAAAACACCCACGCATAAAAAAACCTACCTCCAAAAACAAACCCCCCAAAGCAAAGAACAAAGCCAAACAACACCCAACCCTCCAAACCCAAAACAAAAACCAAAAAAACCAACCAAAAAAAACAAAAAACACAACCACCAAACAAAAAACCAAACCAAAAAAACCCACAAAAAAAAAAAAACCCCAACCAAACAAAAAAAAACACCAACAACCCAAAAAAAACCCCCCCCCCCAACACAAAAAAACCATAACTCCCAAAAAAAACAACTCCAAAACATCAAACACACACCAAAAACCAAAAACCCAAACCAAAAACAACACCCCAAAAAAAAAACCAAAAAACACCACCCAAACAAAAAAAAACAAATCAAAAAAAACCAAACCCCAAATAACCAAAAAAACAAAACCAACAAACACCAAACCACACAAAAACAAACAAACAAAAAAAACCCCACCAACCAAAAACCAAAAAACAAAAAACAAACAAACACCCCCCACCTCAAAAAACGACAACAACAACAAAAAAACCACAACCCCCAACCAAAAACCCCCAAAAACAAACAAAACCAACCCAAAACCAAAATCCACCCCAACAAAACAAAAAACCCAACATAAAAACCCAAACCAACATAAAAACAAACACCGCCCAAAAAAACCAAACAAAAAAAACAAAATCCAACCAACCAACGCCAACCAACCAAACAAAAAACACCCAAACAAAAAACGCCTCCCAAACAAACAATAACAAAAAAAAACAAACCAAAAAAAAACCCCAAAAAAAAAACAACAAACCCAAACAACCCAAACACCAAAAAAACCTCACAAATCCCAAAACCAAAAAAAAAAACCCACACAACCCAAGAATCAAACAAAAAAAACCAACACCAAAAACGAACAAAAGCACCCCCAAATCCCCCAAAAAAAAAACAAAACTACATAAACAAAAAAAACACCACAATACACCAACCAAAAAAAACAGAAAAAAAACAACCCCACACCAACCCAAACCAAACAACAAACACAAAAAACCAAACAAAAACAAAAAAAAAAAACCAAAAACCAACAAAAAACACCAAAACCTCCAAAAACCAAAAAAACCCAAAAAAAAAAAACCACAACACAAACCAAAAAACAACCAAAAACAAAACAACAAAAACACCAACAAAACAAAACCCAAAACAACAAAAACCCCAAACCCCCAAAAAAACAAAAAAACCCAACAAAACCCAAAACAAACACCAAAAAAAACCCCCCCCCCAACCACCCAAGACCACCAACACAAAAAACAAAAAAACAAAAAACAAAACCCTCACCAACCCCAACAACAAAAAAAACAACACACAAACAAAAACAAAAACAAACAAACAACCCACAAACACCAAAAAAAAAAACAAAAAAAACAAACCAAAAAAAAAACAAACAACCCACCCAAAAACAACCCAACCCCCCAAAAAAAAAAAACCCAACAAAAAACAAAAACCAAAACCAAAAAAACAACACAAAAAACCCCAAACCAAAACCCAAACCCAAAAATCACCAAAAATACCCAACAAAAAAACCAACCCCCAAACAAAAAGCCAAAACCAACTAAAACAAAAACACCCACAAGCAAAAAAAAAAAATAAACCCAAACCAAAAAAAAAACAAAAAAACAACCCAAAAAAAAAAAAACCAAAAACCAAAAACAACCCAATACAACGAAACAACACAAAAAATCCAACCAACAAAAATCCCAAAACAAAACCACAAAAAAAAAGAAAAAAACCAAAAAAAAAAAAAGACCCCTCCAAAACCAAACAACAAAAACCACACAAACCAAAACACACAACCAACAAACAACACACCCAAAAACCAAAACACCAACCAAAACCCAAACCAAAGCAAAACCCCCACCCAACAACCACAAAAACAACCCACAACCCAAAAAAAAACAAAAACAAAAACACCCAAAACAACCCACCTCAAAAAACAAACCTCAAAAAACACAACAAAAAACCAAAACAAACCCCTAACAAATCCCAACAAAAAAAAACACACACACGCCTCCAAAAAAAAACCCAAAAAAAAAAACCCCCAACAAAAAAAAAAAAAAGCCCAAAAAAAAAACACCAAACAACCCAAAAAAAAACAACAAAAAAAAAAAAAAAAACCAAAAAAAACCACAACCAAACCACCAAAAAACACCAAAAAAAAATAAAACCCAAAACACCTCCCAAAAACCCAAAAAACCACAAAAAACCAAACTAAAAACTAACAAAACAAACCAAAAACAAAAAAAAACCCCCCCCCCACAACAAAACAAAAACAAACCCAAAAAACCCACCAAAAAACTAACAAAAACAACCCAAAACACAAAAAAAAAACCCCCACCAACCAAAACAAACAAAACAAACCCAAACCACAAACCACCACCCAACAAAACAAAAAAAAAAAAAACAAAAAACACCAAACAACAAAAACCCCACAACCCCAAAAAAAACCAAAAAAAAAATAAAACCCAATCCCAAAAACCCCACCACAAAACCCCCCACCAAAAACAACAAAAAAATCCAAACAAAAACAAAACAACCAACCCCAAAAAAAAAAATCCAAAACAACCAACCAAAAAAAACCAAACAAACTCCAAAAACCAAACCCACCACAAAAAACAAAAAACACAAACAAAAAAAAACAACAACAAAACCAACAAAACCAACCCCCGAAAAAAACAAAAAAAAAAACAAACAACCACTAACCTCCAATAAAACCAAAAAAAAACAAATAAAAAAAAAAACCCCCAACCCCCAAACAAAATAACAAAAAAACAACCCCCAACTCAAACCAACCACAAAACCCCCCAACCAAAAACCAACCAAATCACCACACAAAACTAAAAAAAACAAACCAAAACCCCAAACACACCAACAAACAAAAAACACCAAACCTACCTCCCAACAAACCAACAAATCAACCAACAACATAACCCCCAAACAAACCCAACAAAAAACAACCAAGCACAAACAAACCAAACAAAAAACAAAAAAAAAACCAAAAAAAAAAAACAAAAAAAAAAAACAAAAACCAAAAACAAACAACCAAAAAGGCAAAAAAAACAACAACAACAAAAAACACCAAACCCCGACCACACAAAAAAAAAAAAACCAAAAAACCAAACCCCCAAAACAAAAAAAAAACAAAAACCAAAAAAACAAAAATCCACAAAAACAAAAACAAAAAAAACAAAACAAACCAAAAAAGAAACAAAACACAACCCCCAACCCAAACCAACACCACCCAAAAAAACAGCAACACAACCAACACAACAACCAAAACCAACCAAACACAAAAAAACAACCCAAAAAACCACAAAAACAACAAAACACCACCCAAAACCCACCCAAAAAAAACAACAACCACCCAACCAAACAACCAAAAACAAAACCAAACCAACCCAACTCCAAAAAACCAACAAAAAAAAAACCCCCAACAACAACACAAAAAAAACAAAAAAAAAAAAACCCCAAACACAAATCAAACACAAAAACAAACCCCAAAATCAAAACACAACCCAAAAAAACACAAGTAAAAAAAACACAACCAACAAAACAAAAACCAAAAACACCAAAACCCACCAAACAAAAAAAACCCAAAAAAAAAAACAAAACCCAAAACATACCAAAAAACCCAAATCCACCAACAAAAAAAAACCACCAAAAAAACAACCCCAAACCCCCAACCACCACACAAAAATAAACCAAACCCCCCCCCCATAAAAAAAAAAAAAAACCAAAAAAAAAAAACCACACAAACCCCAACTAAAACACCATAAACAAACAAAAAACAACAAAAAAAACAGATCCCCAACAAAAAAAAAAAAAAAAAAAATAAACAACAAACCCCCAAAAAAAACAAAAACAAAAACCCCAACCAACACCAAAAACAATCAACCAAACAAACAAAAACAAAACAAACAAAAAAAAAAAACAAAAACCACAAAAAAAACACAATACAAAAAAAAAAAACCCAAAAAAACAAAAAACCCCAAAAACAAACCAAACCCCAAAAAAAACAAAACAACAAACCACAAAAAAAAAAAAAACCAACACCCCAAACACAAAAAAAACACCAATCGCCAACAAGACCAACAAAAAAAAAAAAACCAAAAACCAAAAAAAAAAACAAACCAAAAAAAAAAAAAAAAAAACCAAACCAAAAAAAAACATAACAAAAAACAATCCAAAAAAAAAAAACCTCCCACAAACCAAAAAAAATAACAAAACCCAAAAAAAAACCAAAAAAACCAAAACAAAAAACCCCAACACCCAACCCCAACAAAACCACAAAAAAAAAAACATCCCAACAACAAAAACACCCAAAAAAACCCCAAACCAAAAAAGAAAAAACCAAATCACCAAAAAAACACAACAAAAAACACACCCCATCATCCCCACATCCCCAACCCCCCCTAAGCCCCAACAACACCAACCAACCCCAAACCAAAATACCCCACCCCCAAAACAACCAAACAACCAAAAAAAACACCACAAAAAAAACCACAAAAGAAACCCAACCCCACACAACCCAAAAAAAAAAAAACACCTAAAAAAAAAAACACACAAAAAAAAAAAAAAAACAAACAAAACCTCCCAAAAACCAACCCCACAAACACCCCTCAAAACAAACAAAAAAACAACAAAATAAAAAAACCACCCCAAAAACCCCCAAAACCCCCAAAAAAATCACCCCACCAACCCCAAAAAAAACAACAAAAAACTCAAACCCCCCCCAACAACCCAAAACAGCCAAACCAAAAAAACACAACACACAAACAAACGATAAAAAAAAAACAAAAAAACAAAAAACAAAAAACAAAAAAAAAAAACAAACACCCAACAAAACCCCCAAAAAACAAACCCAAACCAACCACCAAAAAACAAAAAAAACAAAAAAAAAAAAAACAACAAAACAAAAAAAACAAAAAAACAAAAAAACCAACCCAAAACCATAAAAACCAAAACACCCAAACTAACACAAAAAAACACACAAAAAAAAAAACCAAAAAACAAACCCCCCCCCAAAAACCAAAAAAAACCAACCAAACCAACCAAAAAAAAAAAAACCAACCAAAACAAAAAAACCACCAAAAAACCCCCAACCAAAACCCCACCACCACTCAAAACACAACAACAACAAAAAAAAAAAACAACCCCTCCAAAAAAAACATAAACCAACAACACAAAAAACCCCCAACCAAAACCAAAAAAAACACAAAAACAAAACCAAACCAACCAAACCCAAAAAAAACAAAAAAACCACAAAACAACCAAACAAACCAACCCATAAAACAACCACAAAAAAATACAACCCAACCCCAAAAAACTCCAAACAAACCACAAAAAAAAAAAAAACCCAAAAACACCCAATACACAAACAAAAAACACCACCCAAAAACCAACCCCCCAAAAAAAACAACCAAACAAAGAAACAACCCAAACCAAAAAAACCCAATCCCCACAAAAACACCAACCACCACCAAAAAAAAACACAACAACACCAAACAACCCAACACAAACCCAAAAACAATCAACAAAAAACACACAAACAAAAAAAAAAAAACATAACAAAACCCCACAAAAAACCAAACAAAAAAACCAAACACAACACAAAAAAACCAAACCCAAACAAAAAAAAAACAACCAACAACAAAAACAAAACTCCCAAAAAACCCCAAAACACAAAACACAAACCCACCAACCAAAAAAAACAAACCAAAACCCAAACAAAACAACCACAAAACAAAACAACAAAAACACCCCAAAAAAACCCCAATCCCCAACCAAAACAAAAAAACCACAAAACACCACCAACACACAACCCCAAACAAAACCCCCAAAAAAAAACCAACCACCCAACCAAACAAAAACCCAAACCAAACAAAACCCAAAAAAACCCGCCCAAAAAACCAACAAAAAAAACAAAAAAAAACCACAAAAATCCCCAAAAACAACACCAAAAAAACCACAAACCCAAAACACCAAAAACACAACAAAAACCAAAACCAACAAACAACAACAACCACCAAAAAACAATCACCCCCCAACCCACCAATCCCCACCCAAACCAAAACAAAAAAAAAAAAAAGAAAAAACAAACAAAACCAACCCAACCAACACAAACCCCCCCAACCCCAACAAAAAAACACAACCCCAAAACAAAAACAACCCCCAACCCAAAACAAAAAACCAAAACCAACAAAAAATAAACCAATAAAAACAACCCCCAACAAAAAACCACACCAACCAAACACCCCCCAACAAAAACAACCCCACAAAATCAAACACACAAAAACACCCACCAAACAAGAAAAAACCACAACAAAAAAAACCCAAAAAAAAAAACAAAGCAAAAAAACAAAAAACAAAAACCCACAAAACCAAACCAAACCAAAAACCCCAAAAAAAAAACAAAAAAAAAACTAAACAAAAAAACCCAACCACCCCAAAAAACCAAAATCAACACCCCCAAACCAAACAAAAACCAAAAAACCACAACCCAAACCACAAAACCCAACAACCCACCCAAAACAAACAACAAAAAAAACAACAACCAAAAGAACAAAAAAACAAAAAACCCCCCCAACCAACCCCAACACAAAAAACCAAAACCACATAAAAAAAAAAAAAAAAAAAAAAAGCAAAAACCGAAAAAAACAAACCCCACACTACCCCTCCACCAAAAACCTACCTCAAAAACCCAACGAACCCAAAACAAACAAAACCCCCCACAAAAAAACCAAAAAACCAAAAAAAACCCAAAAAACACGACCCAAAAACCCCCAAACCAAAAACCCCAACCAAACAAACACCCCAGAAAAACCCCCAAATCCAAAAACAACAACCACACCACAAACCAAAAAAACAACAACAAAAAAAAAAAACCCCCCAAAAAAAAACCACACAACAACCCCAACAAACCAAAAGAAAAAAAACCCACCCAACAAAAAACCAACAACCAAAAAAACACAAAAAACCCCCCAAAAAAAAACAAAACAACCCAACAAAACCAAAAAACCAAAAAAACCACCCAAAAAACCCAAAAAACCAAAACCAAAAAAAACAACCCCAAACAAAAAAAAAAAAACTAAAAAAAAAAACCACCCCCCCACCAAAAACAACAACAAAAAAAAACAAAAACCCCCAAAAACCACAAAACAACACCCAACCAAAACAAAAAAAAAAAACACCCCAAACCAAAAACCCCACAAAAAAAACCCCCACCCAACAAACCCCCACCCACCACAAAAAAAAACACAAAACCACACAAAAACAAAAAAAAAAACCCAAAAAAACCAAAAAAAACTCTATCACACTCCAAAACCCAACCAAAACAACCCCCCCCAAAAACAAAAAAAAAAACCCAAACAAACCAAAAACCCCCCAACAACAAAAACAACCCCCACAAACACAAACAAAACAAAAACCCCCAAACAACAAAAAAACAACAAAAAAAAAACACCCCCACAAAAAAAAAAACAAAACCAACAAACCCAAAAACCCACCCCAAAAAAACCCACCAAAAACCCCAAAAACCAACATCAAAAAAAAAAAAAAACACAAACCCCCAACCCAACCACAAAAAAACAAACCCCACACCAAAAACCCCAAAAACACAACACACAACAAAAAAACAAAAAACAAAACCAAAACAAAAAAAAAAAACCTAATCAAAAAAAAAACAAAAAAAAAAAATCACCAAAAAAAACAACAAAAAACAAACACACCCAAAACCCAACCCCAAAACAACCAACCCAAAACCCAAAAAAAAAAACAACAAAAACCACCCCAAAAACAACAACATAAACAAAAAACAATAACCCAACAACAACCGAAAAAAAAAAAAAAAAACAAAAACCATAAAAAAACCACCAACCCTCCAAAAAAAACCAACAAAAAACAAACAACCCAATCCAAGAACCAACCAACCAAAAAAAAAAAAAAACAAAAAAATAAAAAAAACCCCAAAAAACCTCCCCCAAAAACCTCCCAAACAAAAAAACAACAAAAAAAAAAATAAGCATCCTCCGCCCCACCCCCAAAACAAAAAAAAAACAAAAAAAAACCAAAAAACAAACCCCAAAAAAAACACACAAAAAAACAACCCAACACCAAACCAAAAAAACACCAAACCCAAAAAATAAACCAAACCCCAAAAAAAACAAATAACCAAAAAAACACCCAAACAAAAACACCCAACCCCAAACCACACAACCACCCCCCCAAAACCACACTAAACACCAAAACCAAAACCAACAAACCAAAAAACCCAAAAAAAACAACCCCCAACCCAACCAAAAAAAAAAAGAAAACATCACCAAACAAAAACCAAAACAAACCAAACCCAAAAAAAAAAAAACCCCAAAAAAAACCAAACCCAAAAAAAAAAAAGCCCAAAAAAAACACAAAAAAACACAAAACCAAAAAAATCAAACCCAAAAAACCCAAACACACACAAACCCCCCCAACACCCCCAACAAACCCCAACAACAACAAAAAACCCAAAAACAAATAACAAACCAAAAAAACCACCCAAACCAAAACAAAACAAAACACAAAAAAAAAAACACCACCCAAAAAAAAAACCTAAAAAAAAAACCCCAAAACAAAAGAAAAAAAAAACGCCCCCCACCACACCCAACCCAACGGCGCAACCACCCACACCAAAACAACACACCACCCTCACTCCCAACGAACCAAACACCCCCCACCCACCAAAAAACAAAACAAATAAACACAAAACGCAAAAAACAAAATAAAAAACAAAAACCAAAAACCAAAAACAACAACAAACCCAAAAACAAAACCAACCACAACACCCCCAAAACAACCAACAAACACCCGAAACACAAAAAGAACCCAAAAACCCAACAAAACAAAACCACCCCAAAAAACAAAAAAACCCCCCCGCAAAACCAAAAACCAAAACCCCCCCCAAAACAACAAACAAAAAAACCATACCACAAAACGCCCAAAAAACCACCAAAACCAAAACACCAACCAACCAAAACCAAAAAAAGAAACTCCCCCCCCGACAAAAACAACAGAAAAAAACAAACACTAAAAAAAACCCAAAAACAAAACACAACCAAAAAAACAACAAACCCCACTCCCAAAAAAAAAAACAACACACGCCCCCCCCAAAAAACAAAAACAAAAAAAACCAACAAAACCCCAACCCAAAAAAACAACCAAAACAAAACAAAAAACAACCAAAACACCCAAAAAAACACACCACAAACCAACAAACAAAAAAACAAAAAACCAAAACCCCCACACACAAAAAAAAAAAACAAACAACCCAAAAAACAAAAAAAAAACAAAAAAAAACACACACAAACCAAAAACAAAAAAAAAAAAAAAAAAAAAAAAACAAAAACCACAACACAAACAAGCCCCAAAACCCAACCCCCAAAAAAAAAAAAAACCCAACCAAAACCCAAACATCCCAAAAAACAAAACAAACCCAACCTCACCCCAACCCCACAAAAAAAAATAAAACAAAAAAAAAAAAAACACAACGGACCCCTAAAACATAAAGGGTAAGTACCGAACATGCCAAGGAACCCTCAAGAGCAACACCCGTCCAGCCCAAACTATCAAAACCTAGTACCGGCATCTGACAGCCTGCGACCCGCTGGTGCTTTACACGAAGATGATGATCTTTTGAAGGCAACTATCAACCTATACAAGCACAACGCAAAAAAAGCCTCCATAAAACATAAAGTCATATCACAAGTTAAGGTAATGAAAATTATAATAACAACAGACATTGTAATCAATTTGATATTACATTGCAGGATATAACGAAAATTTTTGGAATCTAAGACTTCCAGAGATGAACACTCTAACAAGCATCTGACTCATTAGGTTTCTCGGGGACTGGTTCACTTCCCAGTGGTTGCGGTATGATCCATAATGAGTTATCTAAGATAGACTTATCAAAGGGATAGTCTGGTGGTGGTGTAGTTGACCTAAACGGTGATGAAGATCCTACTGATGAAGATGGAGATATTGGAATGGGTGATTCAACAGGTGTCTCAGCGTCTTTAGGTGGTGAAATCTTCTCGGGAGGAAAGAAATGTCAGGAAATCAAACATTGGTGATAGTGATAACACTGGAGATGGAGGCAAAATAGTCGGTGGAGCAATAGGAGCTTGTGGTAATTCATTATCAGTAGCATCATATGCTTGCATGACCTTCATATATGGGTCATCATAAAAAGGTGAGAGGGCTAGTGAGGCTAAAAAGATTCTTTAGTTAAATCATCTGAAAGTTAGAGAGGGTTTTCCTTCTCGGTGAGGCAGGGCAATAGTCCGGTAAAGCCGGGCTATAGTCAGAGGAGTATTAGAGGAAAAAATACCTCAACATCGGAAACATAGGATACTAATAGGTAGGGGGGGGGGGAAGACAATGACTTATAAAAACCGCAGTGGAAATAACATAAGTTTATTTATATATAAATATAAAGATAGATGTAATATCCTGCCATGGAAATTTTCTTACACAAACCTATATCTGAAACTGCAGTGGCACGGAAAACTTTCTTGGATGGAAAAAAGTAGTTATAGTTTAGGTTTTACCATTGTTCTCTATAACTATGAGCTCTGATACCAATCCGTAACACCCCCATTTTTGACATATAGCAACGAAAGCTAATCTGGGGTATTACTTCATGGATCAACATACATAATCATAGAAAACGACTCATAAAGAGACGTTTTGGAAAATTTTGTTATCATTTATTTATTCTCAAGTTTATTTAAAAAGAGGTCCCAAAATTCTAGAAACATAAAGTTTGAGTGATAACAATTTAGCCATCTTCCATCCGTTCACTTCGTGGCGCATAAAAAGTTGCTCAAATTACCCTGAGATAAACATGCTAAAAAGGCCAACACAATGGTTGAGTGAGATTCATAGGTTTATGATAAATAGTTGAATACAAGTCATCATAGGCAGTGGGTTACGTTGTTATACACCCATAGATAGTAATAATTTTAATGAGTACAATTATCATATAAAACAATATTATTGCCCTAAGCTCATGACATCAATACGTTAACATGGAAATCACCGTAGTGACATTGGTTGAGGAACAAATGTCCCTGTGGAAAGGTAACTTGCCAAGGTTACCCATTAAGTCAAATATAGTGCGTTTGGTTACCCCATGAACGGGTATACCAATGGGAGTCGTCACCCCCAATAGATCTATCCACAATATTTACGTTTACTCGCAAGTAATTAATGTTTCATGATATGGAAATAGTGGCACTAGAAGGTACTTAGGCAATAATATATCTGGATAGCATACAGTTGGAAAAACACTTGCATTCATGGTTTAAGCATGTATCCCCCTCGCGGGTTTATAAAGTATTCAAAAGATTTAAAATGCGAGGCTATGAACTCACCTTAACAGGGAAATCTGATTGATGACAAAAGTATATGAAATGAAAGTAACGGCCTCGTCACGTAACCTGAGGGTAATATGTCAAGTCTTAGTGTGATTGTTTATGTTTTCAAAACTTTATAAAGTTTAACATATATCTTACTTTGATTTATTAATTTATGGAAATATTGTATCACTGTTCGGGCTATAATAATTCAGAGGTCATGCAGTAAACGTTTGAGGAGCTAGGACACTTTAAATCGTAAATCCAGCAAACTCATCAAAACGTATACTTAAATGAAACCCCTCACATGAAATTCCCTTTAACGTGATACATTAAGAATTTAGTTATCTTGCAAAGCTAGTCGATGATTAAGTTACGTAAAACTTGTAATTGTTTTATAATCGCGTCGATAGATTGATTAATAACGACAAATGTGTCAGGTTTTTTAATAAAATCAGTCTTATAATTTATATATATATATATTTGTATAATTTAATTAACAAAAATATTAACATTTATATTTTTAGAATACAAAAATGGCAATATATACCCTGAATTTTTATACTTTATGATTTTTTAAAATCCTTTATATATATAAAGTATATATATTAAACCTTTGACTTTAAAATTTGGCAAAACACCCCTTGTTGTTATAACTTTAGGAAAATGAATTTTTGACCCAAAACATATAAATATTCAAAAATTTACCAATATATACCCTTTGTGCATATGAAAATATATAACACTTTTAGTCCCAAATTCATATCTTGATATTTTACAATATAGAAAGAATTTGCAGTTATAGCTTAGTAACTATAAGCTAAAAATAATTAAGAATAAATAATGTTTTTACACGAGCTTATAGCTTATCACAGAGCTAATGAAATAGATAGATCAAATGGGCATGTTTGGTTTAAGAAAACCAAAAGGCATAGGTTGTGTTCAAAAGGGCTTAAACAAGAGTTTACATAAGATCTAACAAAGATTATGAAAGTTCTAAAACAAGGTAAGAGTTTATTAAACGAGTTATGAGCTTACTTGAACTTGAAATGAGTCGAAAATGATGGAAATGGGTCGAATGACTTGAAATGGGTCGAACACTCTTTGGAGATGAATCAAGGACCTCTTTTCTCTTATTTCTTGGCTTCTACTTGACGAGTTCTTCCTTTCTTCTCTTCTATGGCTTGGTTAGATCATCATTTTGAAGTTGTTTTGAGTTTGAATGGTGAATGATGAATGAATGTATGTATGCGTGTATTTATAGTGTAGAAGAGAAGTAATGGCCAAGTTTTTAGAGTGGAGTAGTGGCGAAGCTACTTGGAGTGGTGGCCAAGATGTTGGAGTGGTGCCCAAGGGTCTTGAGTGGTGGCCAAGGGTCTTGCTTGGGGCTCAACGAATTTTTAATGAAAGGGTATAGCTGTTTTTGGACAGCCAATATTAGTCTCGATAAAACGGTTTCCATTTACAAACCGTAACTCCGATGAAGCTCAAACCAGTGAGCATGATTAGATATTTGAGTCCTCTACAACTTTTAGTTTTACATATTTAGGGGTTGCTATACAAAAATCTAGAGATAATAGCCGTTTACTACAGGTGTACTGAATCTGCGCACCTTTGTTATTTCGGCTATAACTAATTCATCCAACATTGAATCGGGTCGAGTCAACCGGAAAAATGATCACAAGACATAGGGCTACAACCTAGTATTTTTTCTTAATACCCAAAGCCTATTGATTTTTCCCAGATCCTATGTTTTATTACGGATCAGATTCTGAATCTATAATTATGAACTAGTTTAAGTGGTATCGGGTTTGCTAGGGTTTTCGGGTTAGGGTTTTGGTTTAGGACGCTATGGAAATGGTGTTATGGAGATAAAAAATTAAGTTTAAAAATGTTGTGCTTAAAAGACTTATACTCTAGGCTAGAAAGGTGGTACTAAATGCCTTATAGAATTTGGAGGGAAATGAGCTCATTTGAATATCATGCAAAATCGGCTTGTACTTTAAGCTTTAAAGTGTTGTACCATGATTTAGGAGGGAAAGAATATTTGAATTTATGCTTAGGAATACTTGTACATATGCATCATAAGCTTGTATATTCGTTTTGTATGTATACATTACATGTAGTTAGGGTTTTGGTATAAACGTTAACGGATAAAGTTCATTTAGTAATAATGTTATGAAAATTACGTTAAATAAGTAACGGAACATGATATAGAGGATTATAGAATATTGACTTGGACATAATTAAGGGCGTTTAATAGATATAAACCGTAATAGAATTGGCATAGGTAGTTGCGTGAGCTCGTTTACTTTAGAAATGTAAACTATGTTACATAATGGAATAAAGCAAAAATTTTCCCGTGAAAAAGTAGTATTTAATATAATATAAGTGGAAATTACAATGATGAAAATTGTGGGTTGTTACATTACGCTTTGTCGGTGCAGTTTTGTTTTTTGTAGAACCCTATGGTAACTTAATGAATCATGTCTAAGCAATTGAGTGTGATTTCCCTTTTACCCTCTATTACATCATATAAGAGTGTTTGAGTGAATTATACTTTTCCTTATTCGTGAGGTGCTTAGTCATGATATTTCAGCTTGAAGATCATTGGGTATTGTTAAACATCTCTGTTTTCGAATATTTAAAATCCAAAAATATTTTTCACAATTTAATTTTTCTTTTGTAAAGTTTATTATTTTTCCTTAATTTGCTTGAAGACAAACAAACCCTTATGTGAGGGGGGAGGGGGTGCTTGCGTCTTTTGCACTTATTTATTACAAAAACCAAAAATATTTTCGATAATTTCACACCCAATAAAAAAAAATTAAAAATAAAAAATTTAAAAATAAAAAATATAATAATAATAAAAATATCAAAATTTAAAAAAATATATATAAATTTTCTTGTCTTGTCATGTAGGAATTTATTTCTGAATTTCTTTTCTTAGATTTGCTTGAGGGTAAGCAAAGTTTAAGTGTGGGGGGATTTGATAACGCTCAAATTATACATGTTTCTATACGCGTTATCTATGCTTTTATGTATATTTATTGGTTAAATATAAGAACTTTTGGTATAGAATAGAATATATTTGACATTGAAGGTTCTAGGTACGTGTCGTGGAAGAAAACGGAAGAATACACGAAGAAATGGAGCTTAAACAAAGAAGTAAACTCAAGTTAATGATCTCCCGACACCTGTTCATGTTTTGGCCATAACTCGGTCATACGAACTCCGTTTTAGTTGGTTTAAACGGCCACGCGAAGAGAATTCGATTATCTACAACCCTGAAAAAGGCCAAGAGCTGATATTGCACAAAGTGCGGCGATTTTACCCAAAGTGCGGCGCACTTTTGAGGCGGTTGAGAAAATTAAAGGAAATTAAATGAAGTGTGCATTAACTCCTGAAGTACAGCGCACAAATAAGTTTGTGCGACAATTTTGGCACCCCGAACAGCCTATAATACCCTTTTTGGCTTTCCCCATTTCATATTCTCTCACATATCTTATATCTTATACACACACATTCATAGACCATTAAGAGGAGTGAAGGAGTGGAGGGAATCTTGGATCCAATGATTCAAACGCCCCTTTAATCTGCCACCCACCACCATGATACCACAACTATAGCCATGAAATTCCAGAGTTCTAACACCATATCTAGACCACATACCATCCATTTCCAAAATCGAAACATTTCTTATTTTGAATCTTAGATGATTCACACCAAATTCTCTTAAGATCATCATCATAAACCTTGTTACCAAACACTCTATTTGGTGATATATTGCGGATTTCTAAAAGTTACTTGGTATATTTTAGGTTATCTTAGTAGCATTTGGTTGTTGGTTGATCATGGAACTATTAGTTTTGGGATTGGTGGTTGTTGTAGTTGAAATATTGGTAATGGTACTCTGTTCTAATATGTGAAACATGAAATAATCTTTGGATGATTTTGCTATGACTTATGATTTCCATGTTTAGAATTTGATGTTAACTTGCTTGGATAAGTGTTATCTTTTGGATATAATCCTTGCAATTGAAATTAGGCCGAAAGGATAATTATTGTCTTGATGTTATTTTGGAATCGTGTGGCCCATACAATCAAAATCATCGCATTGTGAATATTGTGTAGAGTAAATTGATAAATAACCCAAGTAGAATGATGTTTAAGACCCTTCCTTATGTTGACTGACCGGGTTGAGAGGAATTCATATATATGCATATTTGATATAAATCATTCTTAATGCACTAGTGATGATGTAGTATATAGGCTGAAAGAATACTATGTTATCATTGGTAGATATGCTTGTTATTATGATTACGTGTCATGTATGACTTGTATTCTTTATTTATATAAAGTCTTTCTCTATATCTATCTATTTGGTTTATGAGAATCCATGCCTTGTTCCTTGCTTTCCTTTATGCACACTTTAGAAATTTTGACCCGTACACAATCATTTAGCTTTGTTACTTGATAACAATCTATGAAATGCTACAAATCCCATGGAATATTGGACTTACCCTAATACTATATTACACTCGAAAAGGGTATACTTGCCCAAATATGTTGTGTTTATTAGTCACATCGGTATTTTAAGTTTTATTATAAAATTTTAAAGCTTGTGAAAACACACATCAAACCAATGATTAATACTCATTACCCTCATACCTTCTTTAACTGCTTTTCATAGAGAGTCAAAACACCTAAATTCCTCTCGTTGTATAAATATCTACCCCCCCGCCGATTTACGCTTGTGGTATTGTCTTTGACTTTATTACAGTTATATTTATGAGAAGAAGCTTGAAGTTCTTAGGAAGTTTCATCAGACGATTCTTGGAGGACGATTAAACCAGTTATCGCATGTTTCTTCTCCATTATTGAGCAAACCATTGGAGTACTAATTTCTTTTACTTGTTTTCTTTCCCTTTATTCGTTTTTACGGGGGCACTTTCTATAGAACAATAGGGACAATGTCAACTTAGTGGGAGTGGAAATAAGACTTTAGAAACTATTCCTACATATTGCCATTTGCTTGTTCCTTAAAATGATGGGTAATATATCAAAAAATAGCATAAAAATGTAATTTTAACCAAAATTTAAATATTTTTATGACACATACCGATAAAAACGTTTATACAAAAAGATTACATGTTTCTGGGGTTCTGTTTGATCAAAAATGGGAAAAACGTAAACTCACGCCAAAAATATAAAAATTGCGAACGTAAATATTCGTAAACCAAGAAATGACATAGAATGACTTTATTAGGTATAATACACGTAGACTATTCTTAGTCCGACGTCGGAAAGCTTTTAGTAACGATTTTCAGTTTTACGTGGGACGACCTCCAGAAAAATTGCCAGATTTAAACGTAACGTATAAATGTCAAAAGTAATGATCGAAAAAGTTTAAAATAATGACCTAAAATTTATAAGGTGTGACAGTGATGCATCCCGAGACCGCATAGTAAGTATTAGGATTTGCTTGATAAGAGGCATTAGGATTAACCCATGTTTTAAACCTGTAATTGTTATGATGGTCACACCGATCATATAACTATCCCACACCCTTGCCATGCACTCATTTTTATTATAGGATACTCCTAGTATAACCCTCTAAGCCTATCTTTTTTTATGGTTCTCGTAATTTTCTGGTTAAGCTGGACTATTAATAAAGAGCATTGTTAACCCTTAAACCAATCGTTACACCCAAATCGCCTCAGCCTACCTTGTATGTACTCGCTTTTAGTACATTATTGTTTTAACCCAAGTTAATTATTTGAGTACACGGTTGCTAAGTCCTTATCCTTGTAAATACAGTTTTGAGACGATTGAGATTCATGGTAGTATTGATTTCATAGAAGAATAGGGAAGAAAAGTTAAGTCAATACCCCCCATAAGTTTGTTAGATGATCTCCATGTTATTTTGATCCACCTTAAATCGGGTTATTAGTTAGATTGTAAATATCGAGCATGTAAAAGCTTAAGTGTAGGGGTACGTGTTATAAAACCCATGATATGATGTATTATGTTAAAAAAATAGAAAAGAAAAAGAAAGAGATTGATGTAGAGTTGTGTAGAGTTTGTATATCTTCGTCCGAGTCTTGGCTTAGAAACCAAACCATCGTGTATTCGTATAAATAATTAGCTAACCCTTCCACTTCAAATTCACCCAAAGGCACCTAAATGTACCCTATCCGTTTCCATTTCCATTATATGTTATCTTACACCTACACCCACAACCCTTTAAAAGACCTCTTAGATAGTAATGAATAATGCTTGCGCCCAACGATAGAGGTTTGATCCTCTACAAAGCCTATGGTAATTTATATGCTATGACAGGTAATGAGTGTTGATTTTCTGTTTCCCTATTATGTTATAATTCATTATACACCCGAGAGAAAGAGAGAATCCCAAACACTTATGTGAGGTGCTAGTATATACTTTCCGTGCTTTTAATTATGAGGTCTAGAAGGTTGTGTTATAAAATACTTTTAAAGAGTAGGTTAAATGACCCTTATATTGCTATTGTCTAGGTAGAAAAGCTCAGTTGCTTGAGGACAAGCAAATCCTAAGTGTAGGGGTATTTGATGAGGTGTCATTTTATACACTTTTTCGGGGTCATTTAACATCCTAAATCACGCGTTTATGCCCAAAATAGGTACTTAATCGTCCCTTTTTAGGTTTTTAGAATTTGGAAGACATTTGGAGGAAATACACGTGACTTGGGCTCACTTGGAGAAGAAACGGACAAGACTACATACCTACACCAACATTTCTCAAGATTATGTTCTCAGAGGCTGGAGACAGCGTCACAAGATACGCGTGACGCCGTCACAATTCATCCCATGACGGTGTCACAAGAAAGCATGACGGTGTCAGCTCACACGACCCAACCCAAGATCTAGAATATTCTACTTTACGACGGCGTCACGATTAAAATGTGACGCCGTCGCAATGATTTTTCTATATATACAAACCCAAAATTAGGGTTTTATGTGTGTAACTTTAGAGTAAAAAGGGGGACAAACCCTAGTTCGTTTGGCAGTTTATTAGGACGATTTTAGGGCTTCAAAATCCTATTATACCTCATTCAATTCATGTTTTAATCAAGTAAGACTATCTTAATCATTCAATATGTATTGTTGTTTGATTCTTTATTGTTCTTGCTTTATCTTTAACATGCTTGGCTAAACTCCTTATTGTATTCATTTATGATTGTATGAAACCTAGAATGTAGATCTTAGTGGTGTTGCTTCTTGTGATGAATATGCATGTTAGGCTTTAGAAAACCATCTTTTGTCTGTATCGCTATTGATATGTCTAGGGAAACATGATTGTGTAGAAAGGATACCATCGGTAACAGTCTTCATACTACCTTACCCTTAATATGGTTGATCCACTTTTAATATATTTCAAATGCATTTAATATACTCTTGGGGGCCGGGTAATAGTCTTCATACTACCTTACTTTGTGTTTTGCCTCAACGGAATATTAAATAGACGGCGGGTTCGTGTAATCTGTTCATGACTTAGGAAATAATTACATAGATCATCACAAGTGTGACAAATCAACAACACTAGGAGAAGCAATCTAGGGAGTAATACATGATTATATGAATACAATCTTTTTATTATATTGTTATCACCATTAGCGTAGTTTATTATTTAGTTTAATAGCTAAAACCAACCAAACCTCTCAAACATATGATTTTACTGCTTTCTTATAAATATAAAAATACAAAAATAATCTTCTCCCAACCCCTAGAATTCTGTTAGACCGTGATCAAGCCTTCAAGACCTATTCCCCTAGAGAACCATAACAACCCCCGAGTCTTGCCTATACCACTACTACAACGGTTAGGTACTCTACCTAGGGAGTTGTAAAACTTCTTGTAGAAGTCCCTTACGACAACCACATCAATTTTTTTCTACGATAATCTGAAAAGTTCTTTGAATTGCGTTTTTAGAACAGTTTGTGGCTTACATTGTAAAAGAGTACATTGTGAAATAGACTAGGTGACTTACAACATGTCTCAGCGTTTCTTATTAGTTTAATAATTATATTTCGACCATTTGACATAAAACAAAACCCAAGTCTATTAAACATTTCCAACTTGCTAGATATAAGATCACGCGTTGTTTTTTAAAGGCTTTATTAATAATACAAATATCATACTTTGAGAGTTGCATAGTTATCTGATGTATGCCGTGATGTGTACATAAGTTGCTACCAGCTTAGTTTTTGGAATGGTAAAAAGTTTTAGCATACAAGAATTTCATGAAAACAACAAATTTGAGAACTATTTGTAATGGTAAAAAGTTTTAGCAGACACATATATCGTGCAAAAACACCAATCTAAAAAAAATTTAGAAGTGATATGTTCCAAACACTCAAATTGTTACGACACTATAAAGAAGGTTAATGTCTTTGCTGATGATACATTTTGAAAAGGTCAAACGGGTCGAAAGTGTTGAAATTGGCCCAAAGTGTACTTAATTAAATATAATGGCCCAAATACATGGTCACGCGTATGAAGAAAGTGGTCATGTTTAAATGTTTTGAATATATGTTTGAATGAAGTTAAACTAACAAAGTTACTTATAAATTTTAATTACAATTAGATTCGGGGTTGTTTAGATTAGGGGTGTACATTGGGCGGTTTTGCTGGCTACCTTACGTCGGATACACTATTAAGTTTAATGATTTAATTAAAATTCCCTATCACTATCGACCAAATCGTTTCTGAATATTTTATTCAATATAGTAATGGAACTCTAGAGCCCTCAATTTTGCCGCTCGACTTTAGTTTCCTGTCACGTAGTATGTGTAGCACGCTACTTTTTTAGGACAAGTCTAACATGAATTATACATTTTTAGCAGATGGCTTAAGGCGTTTGCAGCATGTGGATATAGTTCGAGTTAAAGTTGCATGGAAGTCACTGAGTTCTGAAAGAATACTGCTCCCGTGCAATAAAAAGTTGGATTCTAAAATGTTGAAATATATACGCTTTACTCTGAATTCATACAGGTTTTGCTCTATTCCGCCCTCAACAACAACAACGCCCACCAATCGTCTCACAACGGAGCGCAGGCCAACCCCCTCGTATACTATACAATTAGCAGGATTGTAACTCGCCAAACACCGGGTCGACCCGACCCGGTACTTATCCGTTCGACCCGGAACCGCCCTCACACAACCCGCCCTGTTTACCTGACCCGCAACCCGTCCGTTCGACCCGAAAACCCACCCATAACCCGCCTGTATTTACGAAATAGCCCATCGGGTATTTACAAAATACTCCTTCGCACTATGTGTTAAATTCCAAAAACTACCCTCATTTTAAAAAAAATTACAAAATACCCCTCCCCCAATAACGGCTGTTAAGTAACGACCGTTAGTTTAATTTTTTTTAGAATTTATGAAGATACAAAAACTACCCTCATTTTTAAAAAAATTTACAAAATACCCACTCCTCCCCACTAACAGCTGTTAAGTAACGACTGCTAGTTTTTTTTTAGAATTTACGAAAATACAAAAACTACCCTCATTTTAAAAAAAATTACAAAATACCTCCTTCCCCCACTAACGGCTGTTAAGTAACGACAGTTAGTTTAATTTTTTTTAGAATTTACAAAAATAGTCCTTGGGATCGGTCGTTACTTAACGACCGTTAACTTATTTTTTTTCAATTTACTAAAATAGACATTGGGTTTATCGGTCCGTTCACCATAATAACACTAAAATATCACAACGACAACGGCAATCATCACTGGACCCACTTCTGCCAACCCAAAACGACGCCCACTAATCGTTCCGCAGTGGAGCGTGAGCCTACCACCTCGTTCTCTCACATTTTGATGGACAAATTTCAACCACACAAGAATTTTGATGTATGGGGAAAATTAAATTAAAAAAACAACCGCTATCACCTCTCATGCCCTCTCTTTTTCCACCTTTACATTTAAAAAAAATTACGCATTTCAAAAAATGTTGACCGTTAACATACATAAATTACACCACTGTGACGAGCATTATTTTCATATACTTTCAATATTTTTTTGTTGTTTTTGGTTTCCTCTTGGTGTAATTTTTTCTTGATATATCGCATGTGATATAACACTAATCCTTAAGTTCGATCACTCAATATGTTGTTTTAAAATTGGCATAAGTATTTGTGTATAACTCTAAATTATTCATCGTTTTTTACACTTAATAACATTATTTCCAAATGGTTTGTCAACAAGTTCCAAGACTCCCGGTCTTTCAA